>SZWC01000701.1:300912-343841 GCA_023375785.1 Penium margaritaceum | reverse complement strand
GGGGGGTCGACTTCGACCGAATAACGGGTACGGCCATCTCGAACAATGGGAAACGATGATAGTCTTCCAGAAGTCTTATAGTCTTCATCATCTATATCTTGGTACATGTTGGACGAATACTAAGTCTAACATATATAACCAAGTCGGCTTCGCTCTCCGTAAACATGCCAGAAAAAGTGAAAACAAGTTTTGTTTGAAATCAATACCAGATTGTATTTCATCTTAAACAACATGGATAGAGATGATTCTAGAACATGATATTAATGTTTTACAGTGAGAAAACAGTGATGTGACAAGTGAATACATGCAAGTAAACTTCTAGGAAGTGACGATGTTAGAGGACTAATGTACATAGGTTATGAAGTGTAAAAAAGTGAGCTGATGAACCATAACTCGTTCAGCGTCCATCCAGGGGCGCTATGGATGCAGTGGGCAAGAAAGTCACTCCGCCGTGTTCAGGGTCGAACCGGTACGTATCGTGTTTTCTTGAGGTGTGCCTCCCACCTTTGCAGGGCCGTATCTTTCTCGTCCCTGCCCCAAATGGCCTGGTTCTTGGGTCGATTTCACACGGTTTTTTGACCGTGTGAATACAATGGTGGCATCAAAACATGCATCTTAAGTCAGCATCATGACGTAAGCACCGCCTCGACCGACGCCTCTCATAACACTAGTTGCGTCCTAGTTGCACCCTACTTGCACCCTACTTGCACCTTGTTGCACCCTACTTGCGCTCTAGTTGCACCCTACTTACACCCTACTTGCGCCCCAGTTGCGCCCTACTTGCGCCCTACTTGTGCGCTACTTGCACCCTAGTTTTTCCTTGATTGCGCCCTAGTTGCATTAGATTCCGCCATCTAGATACTGTCCTCGGTTACTCCCTTGTAGTTGACAAGTTTCAAAATGATGTTGCCTTCTCTGTTTCACGATACGTTGAAACCTGCTTTACAGCCAACTATTCTCCCTAAGCCTATCATCGTTATCCAGGCACGGATATTCTAGATGCCTAACTATAGAAAGCCTAATGCAAAAGGAGCTTGATGCCTGTCACAAGAATCATACCTGGAAGCAGTTAAGTTGCCATGTGGCCTCAAAGTCATCTCAACATGTTAAGTTTACCACCAAGAATCTGAAACCTGATGGCTCTTGTAAGTTAGGTAATGTGTGCTTGACCGCCAACGGATTCTCACATATCCCTGAGGTTGATTTTAATGAGACCTTTGTACTTTTTGGTCATTACATTGCTACTAGTATTCTCCTAGCGTGGTCGCTCACCACGACTAGGAGCTTGAGCAGATGGATGTAAAAAATGCCTTATTGCATGGAAATCTGGACAAGGAGATTTATGTAGCCCAACCTGTAGGCTTCTTTGACAGAATGGAAAAGTTCTAGCACTATACTTCTAGAACCTTGAGACCACATGTTCATACCACTGTGTTCCTGAGTAAACAGTGTTTGTGGAGGTCCATGCCGTCTGGATTGGTCCTTGCCAGCAGCGTGTCGAATTCCTGATGAAAGTCTTCATCTCCAGCATGCGTGCCTTGCGGTCCCTCCTGATGGCAACACCGAGGTAGTACTCGAACTCGCCCATGTCGGTCATTTTGAACTGGCCGCCCAGCTGCCACTTCAGGTTCACCAACTCCTCCATGTTCGATGACACAAGGATGAGGTCATCCACGTAAAGGACAACAATCTAGTGCAACCCCGGCTGTTTCTACACATACAAACTCTGATCCGCTTTGCAGCGCTTGAAGCCAAGCTCGGCCATGAAGCCGTCCATTTTCAGGTACCACGTGAGTGGCGTTTGCTTCAGTCCGTAGAGCACCTTGTGAAGCCTGCACACCTTTCCCAGCTGCGCGTCCACCTCCGCCGTCACCTCCATGAGGACCTCCTTGTCCAGGTCTCCATTGAGGCCTACTTGCGCCCTACTTGTGTCCTCGTTGCGCCCTAGTTCCTTCCTAATTGTGCCCTACTTGCATCCTACTTGTGCCCTAGTTGTGGCCTAGTTGCATCCTACTTGCGCCCTAATTACGCCCTACTTGCCTCCTAGTTGCGCTCTAGTTGTGTCCTACTTGGATCTATTTGCGCCATACTTGCGTCCTATTTGTGCCATACTTTCACCTTACTAGTGCCCTGGTTGAGCCCTGGTTGCGCCTCAGTTGGGTACTAGCTTTGCCCTCGTTGCACCCAAACTTGTGCCCTACTTGTGCTCTACTCTTGCCCTTGTTGCGCCCTAGTTACACCTCAGTTATACCCTAGTTGCTCCCTAGTTGCGTCCTACTTGCACCTCAGTTGGGCACAAGCTATGCCCTATTTGTGCCTTAGTTGTGCCCTACATACACCCTTCTTACGTCCTAGTTGTACCCTAGTTACGCCCCAGTTATGCCCTACTTGCACCCTTCTTTTGCCCTACTTGTGCCCTAGTTGCAGCCTAGTTCAATCCTAGTTGCGCCCTACTTTCACCCATCTTACACCCTAGTTGCGTTAAAGCTGCGTCTTAGTTACGCCCTAGTTGCGCCCTAGTTGTGCCTTAGTTGCGTTGTTGCTACGCCCTAGATGCGCCCTACTTGCGCCCTAGTTGTGTCCCACTTGCGTCCTAGTTACGCTCTAGTTATGTCCTACTTGCGTCCTGCTTGTGCCTAAGTTGGGCACTAGCAACGCCCTAGTTACGCCTTAGTTGCACCCTCCTTGTGCCCTACTTGCACCCTAGTTACATCCTACTTACGTCCTAGTTGCGCTCAATTAGCACCCTAGTTGCATCTTAGTTCCGCCTCAGTTGGGAACTAGCTATGCCCGAGTTGTGCCCTAGTTTTGCCCTTGTTACACCATAGTTACGCCCTACTTGCGCTCTACTTGCACCCTAGTTGGACCCTAGATGTGCCCTAGGAGTGCCCTAGTTGTGCCTTAGTTACGCCCTAGTTGTGCACTAGTTGTGCCGTAGTTGCGTCCTACTTGCACCCTAGTTGGGCCCTAGTTGCGTCCTAGTTGCGCATTAGTTGCGCCCTACTTGCGCTTTACTTGCGCCGTAGTTGCGCCGAACTTGTAACCTTGATGCACCCTGTTTGTGCACTACTTGCGCCCTACTTGTGCCCTATTAGTGCCAGAGTTGTGCCGTCCTTGCATCCTACTTGTGCCGTATTGGCGCCCTACTTGCACCCTACTTGAGCCCTATTACACCTTACTTGCACCCTAGTTGGGCCCTAGTTGCGTCCTAGTTGCGCATTAGTTGCGCCCTACTTGCTAGTTGCGCCCTTTTAACGTGCGCCGAACTTGTAACCTTGATGCACCCTGTTTGTGCACTACTTGCGCCCTACTTGTGCCCTATTAGTGCCAGAGTTGTGCCGTCCTTGCATCCTACTTGTGCCGTATTGGCGCCCTACTTGCACCCTACTTGAGCCCTATTACACCTTACTTGCACCCTAGTTGCACGCTGATGGCGCCTTAGTTGAGCCCTACTTGGGCACTAGTTTCACCCTACTTACGCCCTAGTGGTGCCATATTTGCCCTGTAATTGCACCCTTGTTGTGCCCTAGTTGCGCCCTAGTTGTGTCCTAGTTGCGCTTCAATTGGACACTATCTATGCCCTAGTTGCACCCTAGTTACGTCCTAGTTGAGCCCTACTTGCGCCCTACATGCGCCCTAGTTGTGCCCTAATTGCTCCCTAGTTGTACCCTAGTTATGCCCTAGTTGCGCCTTAGTCGGGCACTAGCTATGCCCTACATTCGCCGTAGTTGTGCCCTAGTTGAGCCCTAGTTGCGCCCTATTTGCGCCCTACTTTGGCCCTAGTTGCACCCGAGTTGCGCCCTAGTTACGCCCTTCCTGCGCCCTAGTTGCCCCCTAGTTGTACCTTGCTAACGCCAAACTTATGCTCTACTTGCCCCCTACTTGCGCCTTGGTTGCGTCCTACTTGTCCCTTAGTTGCGCCCTAGTTTCAACCTATACTTGAATTCCTTGCCCCCTACTTGCGCCCCACTTGCACCCTAGTTGCATCCTACTTACGCCTTAATTGTCCCCTACTTACGTCCTACGTCCACCCTACTTGCGCCCTAGTTGAGCCCTAGTTACGCCCTACTTGTATCCTTCTTCTGCCCTAATTGCGTACTGGTTGCACCCCACTTGCGCCCTACTTGTGCCCTACTTACGTCCTAGTTGCGCCCTAGTTGCGCCCTAGTTCCGCCATACTTGCGCACTCTTCGAGTCCTGGTTTTGTCCTTTTTGCCCCCTAGGTGGGCCCTAGGTCCACCCTACTCGCGCCCTTGTTGTGCCCTAGCTGCGCCCTAGATGCGCGCTTGCTGCACCCTTCTTGCACCCTACTTGCACCCTAGTTGGACCCTATTTCTATCCCAGTTGCACCCTAGTTTTGCCTTAGTTGCGCCCTACTTGCATCCTTCTTGTACCCTACTTGGGCCCTACTTGAGCCCTAGTTGCGCCTTAGTTGCGTCCTAGTTGCACCCTTGTTGTGCCCTAGTTGCATCCTACTTGTACCCTACTTATGACCTAGTTGCGCCCTAGTTGCACCCTAGTTACGTCCAACTTGCCCCGTACTTGTGCCATAGTTACGCCCTAGTTGCGCCCTAGCTTCGCCTTAGTTGCGCCCTACTTGCGCCCTAGTTGTGCCCAACTTGCGTCCTAGTTGCACTCTACTAGTGTCCTATTTGCATCCTACTTGCACCCTTCTTGTGTCCTACTTTCGCCCCAGCCCCAGTTGCATCCTACGTGCGGCCTAGTTGTTCCCTTCTTCCGCCCTAGTTGCGTCCTAGTTGCGCCTCTGTTGGGCACTAGCTATTCCCTAGTTGTGCCCTAGATGCGCCCTAGTTGCACCCTAGTTGCGCCTTAGTTGCCCTCTGGTTGCGCCCTACTTGCGCCTAAGTTGGGATCTAGCTACACTCGTGTTGTGCCCTAGTTGCGCCCAAGCTGTGCCCTAGTTGCCCCTAAATTCGACACTAGCTACGCCCTAGATGCACCCTAGTTGCGCCCTAGTTGTGCCCTAGTTATGCCCTAGTTGTGCCCTAGTAGTACCGTACGTGCAACCTACTTCTGCCCTAGTTGCGCCCTAGTTGCGCCCCAGTTACACCCTAGTTGCAGCCTGATTTTGCCCTACTTTTGCCTTCTTGCGCCCTAGTTGCACCCTAGTTGCGCCCTTGTGCTCTAATTGCACCCTATTTGCAACCTTTTTGTGCCCTAGTTGCACCCTTGTTGTACCCTATTTGCACCCTACTTGTGCCATAGTTGAGCATAAGTTGCGCCTCAATTGGGCAATAACTATGCCCTTGTTGCGACCTAGTTGCGCCCTAGTTGCGTCCTAGTTTTGTCCTACTTGTGCCCTGCTTGCGCCCTAGTTGCGCCCTACTTATGCCCTACTTGTGCCCGACTTACGTCGTAGTTGTGGCCTAGTTGCGTCTCAATTGAAAACTAGCTATGCCATAGTTATGCCATATGTGCGTCCTAGTTGTGCCCTAGTTGCGCCAAACTTGCATCTTTTTTGTGCCCTTTTTGCGCCGTGCTTCCGCCCTACTTGCGCCCTTCTTGCACCCTACTTGCACCCTACTTGCATCCAAGTCACTTCAGTTATGCACTAGTTGCGCCCTACTTAAGATCCTACTTGCACCCTAGTTGCGCCCTACTTGTGGCCTAGTTGTCCCCTACTTACGCCTTACTTACGCCCTTGTTGTGCCCTACTTGCACCCTAGTTGCGCCCTACTTTTGCCACACTTATACCGTACTTGTACCCTAGTTACACCCTTATTGCACCCTAGTTGTCTCCTACCTGCATCCTACTTGCGTCCTACTTACGCCCTACTTGTGTCCTAGTTGCGCCCTACTTGCACCGTACTTGCACCCTAGTTGCGCCCTGATTGTACCCTACTTGCATGGTTGTTGCACCCTACTTGTGCCCAAGTTGCACCCTACTTGCGTCTTACTTGCACCCTAGGTACGTCCTAGTTTTGCCCTAGTTGCACCCTACTTGCGCCCTACTTCCGGCCCACTTGCACCATAGTGGCGCCCTAGTTGTGCCATAATTGTACCTCATTTGGGCACTAGCTACGTCCTAGTTCCGCTCTAGTTACACCCTGGTTGTACCCTAGGTGCACCTCAATTGAGCAGTAGCTACGCCTTGATTACCCCCTAGTTGCGCCCTTGTTGCGCCCTAGTTGCGCCCTAGTTGCGCCCTATTTGTGTCGTACTTGTGCCTTACTTGTGCCCTAGATGTGCCCTAGTTGCACCCTACTTGCGCCCTACATGCGCCGTACTTGCACCCAAGTTGCGCCCCAGCTGCACATAACTTTGCGCATTTCTTACGCCCTACTTGCACCCTACTTGCGCCGTAGTTGCACCCTTGTTGTACCCTACTTGTGCCCTACTTGCACCCTATTTGGATGCTAGTTGCGCCCTAGTTACACCCTAGCTATGCTCTACTTGCGCCCTAGTTGGATCCTAGTTGCACACTAGTTACGTTATAGCTCGCCCTCGATGCACCCTACTTACGTCCTAGTTGTGCTCTAGTTGCGTCCTACTTACGTCCCAGTTGCGCCTCAGTTTGGCATTAACTACGCCCTAGTTGCGTCCTAGTTACATCCTACATGCACCCTACTTATACCCTAGTTGTGTCCTACTTGCGCCCTAGTTGCTCCCAACTTGCGCCCTAGTTGAGCCCTAGTTGTGCCTCAGTTGGGCATAAGTTACACCCTAGTTGCACCCTAGTTGCACCCTAGTTGTGATTACACCCTACTTGCGTCTTACTTGCGCCCTAGTTGTGTCCTAGTTTTACCCTATTTGCGCCCTAGTTGTGCCCTACTTGCGTCCTAGTTGTTTCCTAGTTGCACCCTATTTGCGTCCTACTTGCGTCCTAGTTGCACCCGAGTTGCATCCTAGTTGTGCACTAGCTGCTTCCTACTTACGCCTTACTCGCGCCATAGTTGCACCTTAGTTGTACCCTAGTAGCGCCTTACTTGTGCACTTCTTGCGCCCTACTTGTACCTTAGTTGCACCAAAGTTGCACCCTACTTGCGCCCTAGTTGTGCCCTCGTTGCGCCCTAGTTGCTCCCTACTTGCACCTTACTTGGATCCTAGTTGTACCCTAGTTGCGCCTTAGTTGTGCCCTACTTGCACCCTTGCTGCATCCTACCTATGCTATAGTTGTGCCTCTTTGTGTTCTAATTACACCCTTGTTGCGCCCTAGTTGCGCCCTAGTTGCGCCTCAGTTGGAAACTAGGTGTGCCCTAGTTGCACCCTAGTAGCTCCCTAGTTGTGCCCTACTTGCGCCCTACCTACGCCCTAGTTGCGCCCTTGTTGCGCCCTAGTTGCACCCTACTTGCATCCTTCTTGCGCCCTAGTTCCCCCCTGGTTGTGCCTTACTTGTGCCCATCTTGCACCCTGCATACGCTCTAGTTGTACCCTAATTGCGCCCTACTTGGGCCCTACTTGCGCCCTAGTAATGTCCTAGTTTTTCCCTAATTGCGACTTACTTGCACCCTGCTTGCGTCCTACTTGTGCCCTAGTTGCGACGTAACATCGCCTTACTTGTACCCTACTTGCACTCTAGGTGCGCCCTACTTGCGCCCATGTTGCGCCCTAGTTGCGCCTCAGTTGGGCACTAGCTATGCCCAAGAGGCCCGTTGTTGTTCTATAGTTGTGCCCTAGTTGTGCCCTACTTGCGTGCTCTTGAGCCCTAGTTGCATACTGGTTGCACCCTACTTGTGCCATAAGTTCGCCCTACTTCTGTCCTAGTTACTCCCTAGTTACACCCTTGTTGTGCCCTACTTGCGCCCTACATGGGTCATAGTTGCGCCCTAGTTGTACCCGAGTTGCACCCTAGTTGCGCCTTACTCACGCCCTTGTTGCGCCCTAGTTAAACCCTAGATGAGTCCTAGTTGCACCCTACTTGCACCCTACTTGCACCCTACTTGCACCCTAGTTGTGCCCTATTTGCATCCCAGTAGCATCCTAGTTGCACCCATTTTGTACCCACCTTCGTTGCGTCTTACTTGCGCCTTCTTGCGGCCGACTTGCCCCTAGTTGCACCCTAGTTGCGCCGTACTTGCACCCTCCTTGCGCCCTACATGTGCCCTACTTGCATCCTACTTGCGCCCTACTTGCACCCTAGTTACGCCCTGGTTGCGCCATAGTTATCCCTTGGTTACGTACTAGCTACACCCTAGTTGCGCCCTAGTTGTGAGCTAGTTGCACCCTTCTTACTCCCTACTTGTGCTCTACTTGTGTCCTAGTTGCGCCCTAGTTGCGCCCCAGTTGCACCTCAATTAGGCACTAGCTACTACCTTTTTACGCCCTAGTCTCACCCTAGTTACACCCTTCTTGTGCCCTACTTGCGCCCTGCTTCCGTCCTAGTTCCACCCTAGTTGCGCCCTACTTCCCTAGTGGCGCCCTAGTTGCGCCATTGTTCCGCCTTAGCTGGGCACAAGTTACACCCTAGTGACGCTCTAGTTGTGCCCTCTTTGCGCCGTAGTTGCACCCTTGTTGCGCCCTTCTTGTGCCCTCATTGGGCAATAGTTGCGTCCTAGTTGCACCCTAGTTGCACCTTAGTTGTACCAAACTTGTGCCTTACTTGCACCCTAGTTGCACCCAGTTGCGCCCTAGTTGTGCCCTAGTTACGCCCTACTTGCGCCCTACTTGCGCCCTACATTTTCGCTAGTTGCCCCCTAGTTATACCCCAGTTGCGCCCTACTTACGCCCTGATTTCACCCTAGTTGCGCCCTAGTTGCGCCCTAGTTGCGCCCTAGTTGCACCCTTCTTACATCCTAGTTGCGCCCAAGTTGCGTCTTCTGTGCGCCCAACTTGCGTCCTACTTGCGCCCTCCTTACGACCCACTTGTGCCTTGCTTATGCCCTAGTTGAGCCCTAGTTGTGCCCTTGTTGCACCTCTGTTGGGCACTAGCTATGCCCTAGTTCTCCTCTTGTTGCACCCTAGTTTTACCCTACTTGCACCCTACTTGTGTCCTACTTGAGCCATAGTTGCGCCCTAGTTGCTCCATTGTTACGCCTTGATTGCACCCTAGTTGCAACCTACTTAGACTTGGTTGGGCACTAGCTACACCCTAGTGACACCTTTGTTGCGTCCTACTCGCGCCATACTTGTTCCCAACATACGCCCTTCTTGTGCTCTAGTTCCGCTTTAGCTGCGCCTCAGTCTGACACTAGCTACACCGTAGTTACATCCTACTTGTACCCTTGTTGCGCCCTTGTTGTGACCTAGTTGTCCCCTTAATGTACCCTGCTTGTGCCCTACTTGCGCCCTTGTTGCACCCTAGTTGCGCCCTAGTTGCGCCCAAGTTGTGCACTATTTGCACCCTACTTGAGCACAACTAGCGCCCTAGTTGCACCCTTGTTGTACCCTAGTTGTGTCCTGGTTGCGGCCTAGTTGTGCCCTAGTTACATCATAGTTGTGCCCTAGTTATGCCCTAGTTGCGCCCTAGTTGCGCCCTTCTTGTTCCCTAGTTGCACCCTAGCTTTGCCCTAGTTGCACCCTACTTGCGTTCTAGTTGCGCTCTAGTAGTGTCCTACTTGCGTCCTACTTGCATCCTACTTGCACCACAGTTGCACCCTACTTACACCCTAGTTTCTCCCTTCTTGCACCCTAGTTGTCCCCTAGTTGCACCTCAGTTGGACACTAGCTACGTCCTAGTTGTGTCCTTGTCGTGCCCTAGTTGAGCCCTATTTGCGCCCTACTTCCGCCCTACTTGCACCCTAGTTACATACTGGTTGCGCTCTTCTTGTGCCCTACTTGTGCCCTACTTGCGTGCTAGTTGCACCCTAGTTGTGCCCTCATTACGCCCTTTTTTCCGCCCTACTTGAGTCCTAGTTGCGCCCTAGTTGCACCCTAGTTGCGTCCTAGTTGTGCCCTTCTTGCACCCTAGTTGTGCCATAGTTGCGCCCAAGATGCGCCCTAGCTACACCCTTCTTGCACCATACTTGCACCCTAGTTGCACCCTATTTACGTCCCACTTGCTCCCTAGTTACGTATCATTTGCACCCTACTTGTGCCCTTCTTGTGCTCTACTTGCACCCTACTTGTGCCCTAAACGCGTCCTGGTTGAGCCCTTGTTGCAACCTATTTGTGCCCTACTTATGCCCTACTTGTGCCCTACATGTGCCCTTCTTCCACCCTAGTTGTACCCTAGTTGCGCCCTACTTGCGCCATGTTTACGTCTTAGTTACACCCTAGTTGCGCCCTAGCTTCGCCCTAGTTGCGCCTTACTTGCACCCTAGTTGTGCCCTACTTCTATCCTAGTTACGCTCTATCAGTGTCCTTCTTGCATCCCATTGCGCCCTACTTGCGTCCTACTTGCGCCCTAGTTATATCCTACTTGCGCCCTAGTTGCGCACTTCTTACACCCAAGTTAAGCCCTAGTTGCACCTTAGTTAGGGACTAGCTATGCCCTAGTTGCACCCTAGATGCAGCCTAGATGAGCCCTAGTTGCGCCCTAGTTGCTCCCTAGTTGCGCCGTACTTGCGCCTCAGTTGGAAACTACCTACATCCTAGTTGTGCCCTAGTTGCCCCCTAGTTGCGCGTCAGTTAGGCACTAGCTACGCCCTAGATACGTTGTAGTTGCACCCTAGTTGTGCCCTAGTTGCGCCCTTTTAACGCCCTAGGTGCGGCCTAGTTATATCCTACGTGCGCCCTAGTTGCGCCCTAGTTGCGCCTTAGTTGCACCCTAGTTGCATCCTACTTTTGCCCTACTTAAGCCCTACTTGTACCCTAGTTGCACCCTAGTTGTGCCCTAGTTGCGCCCTTTTAACGCCCTAGGTGCGGCCTAGTTATATCCTACGTGCGCCCTAGTTGCGCCCTAGTTGCGCCTTAGTTGCACCCTAGTTGCATCCTACTTTTGCCCTACTTAAGCCCTACTTGTACCCTAGTTGCACCCTAGTTGTGCCTTTATTTCATCCTACTTGCGCCCTGTTTGTGCCCTACTTGTGCTCTCGTTCCACTCTAGTTGTGCACTAGTTGCACCCTACTTACGCCATAATTGCGTCCTAGTTGCGCCTTAGTTGCACCCTAGTTGTGCCTTTATTTCATCCTACTTGCGCCCTGTTTGTGCCCTACTTGTGCTCTCGTTCCACTCTAGTTGTGCACTAGTTGCACCCTACTTACGCCATAATTGCGTCCTAGTTGCGCCTTAGTTGGACACTAGCTATGCCCTTGTTGTGCCCTAGTTGTGCCCTACGTGCACCCTAGTTTTCTCCTACTTGTGCCCTGCTTGCGCCCTAGTTGTGCCGTACTTGCGTCCTAGTTGTGCCCGACTCACGCCCTAGTTGCATTCAAATGCGCCTCAATTGGGAACTAGCTATGCCCTAGTTGTGCCCTATTTGCACCCTGCTTGTATCCTAGTTGTACCCTAATTGTATCCTTGTTACGCCCTAGTTGCCCCCTACTTGCAGCCTAATTTCTCCTTGCTTGCACCTAACTTGTGTCCAATTTATGCCCTACTTGCGCACTAGTTGCGCCATACTCATCACCCTACTTTTGCCATAGTTGCATCCTAGTTGCGCATTTGTTGTGCCATACTTGCGCCTTACTTGCGCCCTTGTTGTGCCCTAGTTGCATCCTAGTTGCGCCCTACTTGCGCTCTACTTGCGCCCAACTTGTACCCTGGTTGCTCCCTTATTGCACCCTAGTTGTGCCCTGCTTGCGCCCTACTTGCGCCCTACTTGCGCTCTAGTTGTGTCTTAGTTATGCCCTACGTGCGCCCTACTTGCACCCTATTTACACCCTGATTGCACCCTACTTGGATCCTAGCAGCGCCCTACTTGTACCCTAGTTGTGTCCTACTTGCGTCCTACTTGCGTCCTAGGTACGTCCTAGTTGCGCCCTTGTTGCGCCCTACTCGCATCCTACTTGCGCCCAACTTTCACCCTAGTGGCGCCATACTTGCGCCCTAGTTGAGCCCTTATTGCGCCTCAGTTGGGCGCTGGCTACGTCCTAGTTACGAATTAGTTGCACCCTAGTTACGCCGTTGTTGCACCTCAATTTGGCACAAGCTTTGCCCTAGTTCCACCCTAGTTGTGCGCTAGTTGCGCCCTACTTGCGCCCTACTTGCACCATACTTGCGCCCTAGTTAGGCTGTAGTTCCGCCCTAGTTGCGCCCGATTTGTGCCTCATTTAAGCACTAGCTATGCCCTGGTTGCACCCTAGTTGCACCCTAGTTGCGTCCTAGTTGTGTCCTACTTTTGTCCCTCCTGTACCCTAGATGCACCCTAGTTGTCCCCTAGTTGCACCCTACTTACACCCTACATGCACCCTACTTGTATCCTAGTTACGCCCTAGTTGCGCCTTACTTGTGCCCTACTTGCGTCCTACTTACACCCTAGTTGCGTCCTAGTTAAGCCCTAGTTGCGCCCTACTTGTGCCCTTCTTGCACCCTAGTTGTGCACTTGTTGCGTCCTTGTTGCACCCCAGATACGCTCTACTTGCGCCCTAGTTTCACCCTACTTGCAACCTAGTTGCACCCTAGTTGCGTCTCAGTTGGACACTAGCTACGCCCTAGTCGCGCCCTAGGTGCACCTTACATCCACTCTAGTTGCGCCCGACAAAGGCCCTAGTTGCGTCCTCGTTGCACTTCAATTGAGCTCTAGTTACACCATTGTTACGCCCTAGTTGCGTCCTACTTCCGCCCTAGTTGTGCCCTACTTGCAGTGTAGTTGCGTCATAAATACACCCTAGTTGTGCCCATTTTACACCCTAGTTATGCCCTTGTTACGCCCTACTTGCGCCCTACTTGCAACCTACCTACGTCCTAGTTGCACCCTAATTGCACCCTAGTTGCACCCTAGTTGTACCCTAGTTTTGTCCTACTTGTGCCCTACTTGCGTCCTACTTGCGTCCTACTTGTGCCCTAGTTGTGGCCTAGTTACGTCCTACTTGCACCCTACTTACGCCCTAATTACTTCCTACTTGCGCCCTAGTTGAACCCTAGTTGTGTCCTAATTGCGCCCTACTTGTTCCCTAATTGCGTCCTACTTGTATCCTAGTTGCGCTCTAGTTGCATCCTACTTGCATCCTACTTGCGCCATACTTGCGTCCCACCTGCGTCCTAGTTGCATCCTACTTTTTCCCTAGTTGCGCCCAAGTTGTGCCCTAGTTGCGTCCTATTTGCACCTCAGTTGGGCACTAGCTACGCCCTAGTTGCGGCCTAACTTGGGCCCTACTTGCACCTTACTTGTGCCCTAGTTGCATCCTACTTGTGCCCTAAGTGTCCAAGTTATACCCTAGTTGCGCCCTACTTGTGCCTCAGTTGGACACTAACTATGCCCTAATTGTGCCCTAGTTGCGCCCTAGTTGCACCACACGAAGGGCGAGCAAAACGGCCCCTTGGCGACGGCGTGCTCCTCACGTTGTCGCTCGCCCGCTTGCTCCTTCTTGCTCCTTTCAGTTGGGAGCCGTCGGGGCCGAGCCAGACTTCCTGACGAATATCCGCTCGAAATATCTTGAAAAAGGAAAATGCCCCCAATGCCCCCAAACCCAGGTGAGACCCAAAGTATGCCAGAAAAAGAGGGGGACCTCATTACATCCCCCCCGGTCGGATGCGTGACGTCCTAGCGCATCTGAGATACTCGTGGAGAACAGTGTTGGTACCCCTAACATGGATGTTGGCCTCTGGCTCCCATGAGTTGTGCTCAGCCGGGTACCCCTTCCACTACACCAAAAACTCACGCCGACGTCCCCTCTGAAAATCCGCCAGAATCTTCTTCACCTTAAACTCTTTAATTCCCTCAACCTCAACAGTTGGAGGTGGAGCTGTCCCACGAACCTGGACAAAGGTATTGGGGTCGCGATAGGCACAAAGCAGGGAGATGTGGAACACCGAATGGATGGTGTAGGGAGATGGCAGCTCAAGCTTGTAGGAAACGGCTGACCGCTTCTCCAGAATACGAAGCGGAATCACCTGTCGCGGCTTCAGCTTGGGACTCCCAACTCCCATCAGCTGCAAGTTAGCAGAGTTCAGCATCACCTAATCACCCACTTGGAACTCCTCTGCCGATCGATGCTTATCAACATGTTGCTTCTGCTGCTTTTGTGCCTTCAATAGCCGTTGTGGTACCATGTCCCAAGTGGTGGCAAATCCATCAGCAATCTGCTGCACAACTGGAAGAGATGTTGTTGTAGCAAGGGCGGCTGGTCTCAGTGGCTGGTGGCCATAAACCACCTCAAATGGTGACTTCCCTGTTGATGCTGGCACTATTGAGTTGTAAGGAAACTCTGCCACTCTGAGCTTCTCCTCCCAACCCTATCCATCCGGTGGGACCATACTCCATAACACGTGCTCCAAAGTTTGGTGCCCATCGCTCTGTGGATGGTATGCTATGGTCGGTTGCACCTGCGTGACCAGCTTCCCCATGAGATCCCTCCAGAACCGCAAAGTGAAGCGTGGATCGCGATCGGAGACCACCGACTTCGACACCCCATGCAGCTTGATGACATGATTGAGGAGGATTTGGGCTGTCCCAACAGCTGGGTTGCTTTCAGGACATGCAATGAAGTGTGCCATCTTGGAAAACCAGTCCACCACCACCAACACTGTGTTACCCTGCTGCGTCACAGGCAACCCGCCAATGAATTCAAGCAAAATGTCCGTCCATGGCCTCGCAGGTACAGGCAATGGTTGTAGCTCCTTAGGTGGCTTGGTCCTCCATGCCTTGATGCGTTGGCATAGATCGCAACTGCTCACAAACCTCTTAGAGCCGGTTGCCATTGACGACCAAGAGTATTGACGTGCCAAGGCTTTGAGCATCTTGTCGAAGCCAAAGTGACCCGAGTAGTAGGTATCATGCGTCTCCTGTAATAGCAACTGCTTCAATGGCGCATAGTCTGGCACGACAATCTTCCGCTCTTGTCCCCTTCTCCAAAATATTCCATCCCACATTGCGTCTTTCAATGCACCACCCGTGAAATCATCGTCCACGCCATAGTCGTGCAAGAATAGACTATGTACGTCTGGAGATCCCATCAGCACTGAGATGGTGTTCAGGCTCAACGCCGGCCTCCTTGACAGAGGATCTGCTAGGTTCAACATCCCAGGCTTGTACTGGATCTTGTTATCAAAACTTCCTTCCAAACAATCCATCCAGCGAGTCTGTCGATGACTGAGGTTTGGCTAGGTCTTCAGGTACTTCAGGGCGTAATGATCCGTGAAGACCACGCAGCGTCGCGACTTGAGGTAGCACCTCGAGTGATTGAACACATGGATCACCGCTAGCATCTCCTTCTCATGGATTGTGTAGTAGAGCTTCACATTTTACAACTTGCGTGATGCGTACGCAATCGGTTGTGGCCCCTTCTTGTGATCTTGCATCAGTACCAACCCAATGGCATAGTCGCTTGCGTCCGTTGCCATGACATACTCCTTGGATGAATTCGGATGCTCCAAAACTGGAGTGTCACACATAACCGACTTGAGCTCCTCAAAGCTCTTCTACTCCTGCTCGTCCCATTCCTACTGGTCATCCTTCCTCAGTATTTGGGTCAATGGAGCTCCCTTTTGTGCATACCCCCCAATGAACTTCCGGTAGTAGTTGAAAAACTCCAAGAACACTTGGATGTCACACACGCACGTTGGTGTCAGCCACTGCTTCACTACTTTCTTTGGATCCATGCGGAGACCCTTGCCGCTCACAATGTGCCGAAGGAACTCCACCTCCCGCTCCTCAAACTCACACTTGGAGAGCTTTGCAAACAGCTTCTCTTTCCAAAGAATGCCCAGCACCTGCCGAAGGTGCTGGTGATGCTCTTCCAAGGTTCGAGATTAGATGAGTATGCCATCGAGGAACACCACCACAAACTGGTGTAGATGAGGGCGGAAGATACTGCTCATGAGGCCCATGAATGGTGCAAGAGCATTGGTCAACCCAAATGGCATCACGAAGTACTCGAAATGGCCGTACTGCGTCCAAAACGCCGTCTTCTCCACATTGTGCTCCGTAATCCGGATCTGATGGTACCTCGAGCGCAAGTCAATCTTGCTAAAGAACTTCACTCCCCTCAACTGGTTAAGTTGATCCTCGACTCTTGGCATCGGGTACAAGTTCTTGATCATTATGTTGTTTAATGAGCGATAATCCACGCACATCCGCAGCTCCCTTGTCTTCTTTTTCAGAAAGAGGACCGGTACAACTTAGGGTACCACTGACGGCTTAATGAACCCTTGCTCTGTCACCTCCTCCAACTGCTCCTTCAGTTCATCCAGCTCATTATCACTCATGAGATAAGAAGCCCACACCATTGGAGTTGCTCCAGGACCCAGCTCGATTTTGTGGTTGATTCTGCACTTTGGTGGTAAACCCTTTTGTAGCTCAGCAGGAAACACGTCACCATAGCTGTCCAACACTCTTTTGATGCCTTTCGATAGCTTTGTTGTTGGTGCTTTCTGTTTCTCTCCCTTTTGTTGCTCTGCTTCTGCTACCAAAACTTCCACCTTTTCAGCTGTTTCCTTTTGCCGCACCCACACAAGGTGCACTTGGTCCCCCTTGTGCTGACAGTGTTTCAGCTGCACATAACTCAACTACGACACCTTTCTTGCCTTAGAGTCCTTCTCCTAAGCCCATAACGGCAAAACGATCTGATCTCTGCATTTCTTCAATTTTACCTGGCTATGCACCCAATCCATTGCAGGATTCCACCGGTGCAGCCAGTCACTCCCAAAAATTGGCTTCGTAGGCATCCATCAGACACGCGCAAAAGTTAACCTCATAGGATAGCTTGCCTAGAAGGACCCTCAAAGGCTTCAGAGGCATCCGCAATCCTGCTCCCCTTGCACCAACTTGGCCTTTGTTGACTTCGTAGGCTGTGGTGCAAGCCTCAACCTTTTCGCAAGCTCGTCGATGAAACAAGAGTACAACGTGCCGTAATCCAGCAATGCTTTAATCTGCGAGCGAGTCTAGCGCCCATTGGCATCCGCTGAACCAGCCAATGAAATTTCGGCTTTCAAGACAATTTCTTTGCTCCGCAGAAATACACTTGGCAGCTCCCTAGTCGTCGAAGGACTTTTGGGGCTGGTGTTTGCTGATGCGGATGAAGCTTTTCCAACAGTTGGCCGTCCGCCACTCACTACTGGTTATTTTTTCCTTGCTGCTTCTTCTTGTAGTCCTTGTTGTGGTGCCTATTCTTCACACAGATGTAACAGTTCTCTCCACGCGGCTTTCTCTATTGTTGGCCTCTTTGTACTGCATCAATCTCCATAGGGTCAGCTTGTTGATGTTGTGCTCGACGCTGGAAATTATCTTACTTCTTATGGAAACCCCCTGTATGGTATCGTAGCACGTCAACACACTCAGCAGTGGTCACGATCCCCTGGAACTCCATGATTCCACTTAGTGCCAGAATGTGCTGAATTTTCGCCTTCACGCCGTCATGGCGCTTGTCTGCCATCTCCGGCTCGCTCATGTTGTCAATCTTTTAGCACAATGCCAAGAAACGGTGTGTGTACTCGTGCACCGAGCCGGTCTGCTTCAGTCGCTTCAGCTTGTTGTGTGGGACCATGAAGGCGCTCACGAGATCAAACCGATCTCTGATGGCTTGCTCAAACTGCTCTCATGTCGTTGGTACATGTGCTTCAGCTTGTCCTGTGCCTGGCTGCCACAACACGGCATGTTGCACAGCTGCGTTCCCACCTCCACCTTGAGTGGCTAGCATATTCAGCTACCTCCACCACTCCAACGCAGCTCAGCATAGCAGTGTCACCATGAATGACACACGCATATCATCATCCTTTGGAGGGTGACACAGAGCCCCAAAGAAGGTGTTCATCGCAAACAACAAGGTCTACATGCTCGCTCCCTTGACTAAGGGATTGAACGGTTCAGGAGCCTTTGGCTTTGGTCTTGGCGGACTCCTTGACCGGGCAGCCCGAACCTGACCAACGTCAGTCCCATTCCGCAAGTCAACCATCTACCGATTTAGCCGCTGATTCTCTAGCTTGAGGGCTCCCAGCTGCTCTATGATCTGTTGTAGGGCCCTCTCCATGGCTCTTAATGAGTTTAAGCCATTTGAGATCCTTAGAAAAGGTTTGGAAGCGCTTTGGCATCAATCAAAAATATTTCGGCAGCAATTCGACAGTCCGAGCTGAAAATTTGACGTCTTCAAAGTGCCTAGGATTCACCCGTCGTCTCCCGCATGCGCACGGTAGGTGTGTGGATACTCTGGAAATAGAGAAAAAGTTCTATAGGTTGGCTCGTGCATTGGCTTTAACGCCTAGTCCAACAATTTTCCTCTCGATCAGCCTCAACGTTGTACAGCGTACTCCGTGCCTTCCACTCCTTCAAGTTTGGCGAGCTCCGGCAGCGTTTCCGCCCAATGCATGGCTCTGGCTCTGATAACAGATGTGAGATTGTGTGCTCTCTGGAGATTAAGCTTTAGTGTGTGGAGAGCACAGTCCCGGCAGAAAGATAGACTTGGAGAAGTGTGGAAGCCAGAGCTGGAAATGACAGGTTTTCAGATTAATGACGATCAACAAAGTACAAGGTATTCATACTATTCGGCCGGCTAGTCCTGGCCCTGGCCTACTCCTCTACTAGCTTGCTACGCTAAGCTACTTGGACCTTGTACCCTACTTGCACCTAATTCTTAGTGCGAGAAGCATCCGGCCCTCGATCGTCCAGATTGACGGTCTAGCACGAGCCACCGCGTTAGCTCGATGTCTCGCACGGTCACCGTGAATGGGCCTCGGCGGTGGGTGTCGTTCCTGACTTGTACATGCCACCGCATGTGCTGCGACTTTCGTACGGTCAGAGCCACCGTTTTGCTGCCGCTAATGATAGCGTGTGTTGTCGGGGGCTCGTGTCCGAAACCTCCCCTCGGCGAGTAGCGTGACCGACACGCTACTCGCCAAAAGGGTAAAAGTCACCCTTGTGTGGCGTGTTCAGAACGCCACACGAAGGGTGAGCAAAACTGTCCCTTGGCGATGGCGTGCTCCTCACGTCGTCGCTCGCTCGCTCGCTCCTCCTTGCTTCTTTCAGCAGTGAGCCGTCAAGGTTGAGACCGACCTCCCAACGAATATCCGTCCGGAATATCCAGAAAATGGAAAATGTCCCTAATACCCCCCAACCCGGGTGAGACCCCGAGTACGGCTGAAATACAGGGGCACCTCATTACACCACTAGTTACGCGTCGCTTGCATCCTACTTGCGCCCTACCTGTGCCCTACCTGTTCCCCAGTTGCACCCTAGTTGTGCCCTATTTGCGTCCTAATTGCACCCTTCTTGTGCCATAGTCTCTCCCTAGTTGTACCCTGGTTGCACCGTACTTTTGCCCTAGTTGCGCTGTAGTTGTGTCCTAGTTGCGCCCTACTGCCGTCTTAGTTGTGCTCGAATTGCGTCCTACTTGAGTCCTAGTTGCGCCTCAGTTGGGAATTAGCTACGCCCTAGTTGCACCCTAGTTACACCCTACTTGCGCCGTACTTGCACCCTACTTGTGTCCTACTTGCGCCCTAGTTGTTCCCATCTTGAGCCCTAGTTCTGCCCTAGTCGCGCCTCAGTTGGGCACTAGCAACATCCTAGTTGCGCCACAGTTACGACGTACTTGCGCCCTATTTGCGCCCTAGTTGTGCCCTAGTTGTGCACTAGTTGCGCCCTAGTTGCCCCCTAGCTATGCCCTACTCATGTCCTACTTCTGCTCTACTTGTACCCTGGATGTGCCCTAGTTACGCACTAGTTGCACCCTACTTGCGCCTTACATGCTCCCCACTTGCATCCTAGTTGTGCCGTAGTTGCGCCTTACTTATGCCCTACTTGCGCCCTACTTACACCTTAGTTGTGCCCTGGTTGCACCCTAGTTGTGCCCTACTTGCACCCTCCTTGCACCCTAGTTGTGCGCTTGTTGCGCCCTAGTTGCGCCCTAGGTACGCTCCACTTGCGCCCTGATTTTACCGTACTTGCACCCTAGTTGCACTCTAGTTGCACCTCAATTGTACACTAGCTGCACCCTAGTCGCGCCCTGGTTGCACCTTACTTGCGCCCTAATCACTCCCGACTAACATCCTCGCTGCACCCTAGTTGCGCCTCACGTGAGCACTGCCTTCGCCCTTTCTTACGCCCTAGTTGCGCCCTAGTTGCACCCTACTTCTGCCCTACTTGCACCCTACTTGCACCGTAGTTACGCCCTAGTTGGGCCCTACTTCGACCTAACTTGCACCCTAGTTACACCCTAGTTGTACCCTACGCGTGCCCTACTTGCGCCCTACCTACGCCTTAGTTGGATCCTAATTGTACCCTAGCTGCACCCTACTTTGGCCCTGCTTGCACCCTACTTGCGCCCTACTTGCGCCCTACTTGTGCCCTACTTGCTACCTACATGAGACCTAGTTGCATCCTAGTTACGCCCTACTTTCACCAATTTTGTGCCCTACTTGTGTCCTCCTTGCACCCTACTTGTGCCCTAGTTGCACCCTAGTTGTACCCTACTTCTACCCTAACTGTGCCCTACTTCCGCCCTAAGTATGCCCTACTTGTTTCCTAGTCGTGCTCTAGTTGCATCCTAGTTGCATCCTACTTACAGCATACTTGCATCCTACTTGCGCCCTAATTGCGCCCTACTTGCACCCTAGTTGTACCCTATTTGCGCCCTAGTTGCACCCTAGTTGCGCCTCAGTTGGACACTGGCTATACCCTAGTTGCACCCTAACTTGCGCCGTAGTTGCATCCTACTTGTACCCTAGTTGCTTCCTAGTTGTGCCCTAGTTGTGCCCTAGTTACACCCTACTTGCGCCTTGGTTGTACACCAGCTACGCCATAGTAATGCCCTAGTTGAGCTCTAATTACACCCTAGTTACGCAGTACTTGCGTCCTATTTGCACCCTAGTTGTGTCCCAGTTACACCCTACTTGTACCCTACTTGTGCTCCACTTGAATCGCAGTTGTTCCCCAGTTGCACCCTAGTTGCACCCTACATGCTTCCTACTTCCACCCTTCTTGCACCACAATTGCTCCCTAGTTGCACCCTCGTTGCACCCTACTTGCGCCCTACTTGTGCCCTAGTTGTGCTGCAGCTGCCTCCTAGGTGCGCCCTACTTGCATCCTAGTTACACTCTAGTTGCGTTATACTTGCGTCTTAGTTGCGGCCTAGTTGCACCCTGCTTTTGCCCGGCTTGTGCCTAATTTTGTCCTACGTGCGCCCTAGTTGCTCCTAACTAGCATCCTAGTTGTGCCCTAGTTGCGCCTTACTTGGGCACTAGTGACACCCTAGTTGTGCCCTAGTTGCGCCCTAGTTGCGCAATAGTTGTGCCCTACTTTTGCCCTAGTTGCGTTCTAGTTGTGCCTTAGTTCCGGCTTAGTTTTGTCCTACTCGCACCCTAGTTGTACCCTAGTTGCACCCTAGTTGTGTCCTACTTACACCATAGTTGTGTCCTACTTGGGTCCTAGTTGCGCATAAGTTGTACCCTATTTGTACCCTACTTACGTCCTAGTTACGCGCTAGTTGTACCCTAGTTGCACCCTACTTGTGTGCTACTTTCCCTACTTGTGCCGTACTTGCGCCCTACTTGGACCCTACTTGCTACCTACATGAGACCCAGTTGCACCCTAGTTACGCCCTACTTGCACCAATTTTGAACCCTACTTGCATACTCCTTGCACCTACTTGTACCCTAGTTGCGCCCTAGTTGTACCCTTCTTCTACCCTAGTGCCCTACTTCCGCCCTAAGTGTGCCCTACTTGCGTCCTAGTTGCGCTCTAGTTGCATCCTAGTTGCATCCTACTTACAGCATACTTGCATCCTACTTGTGCCCTAGTTGCACCCTACTTGCGCCCTAGTTGTACCCTATTTGCGCCCTAGTTACGCCCTAGTTGCGCCTCAGATGGACACAAGCTATGCCCTAGTTATGCCCTAACTTGCGCCGTACTTGCATCTACTTGTACCCTAGTTGCTTCCTAGTTGCGCCCTAGTTTTGCCCTAGTTACACCCTACTTACGCCTTGGTTGTACACTAGCTACGCTGTATTTATGCCCTAGTTGAGCCCTAATTGCACCCTAGTTACGCCGTACTTGCATCCTATTTGCACCCTAGTTGCGTCCCAGTTGCGCCCTACTTGTACCCTACTTGTGCCCCACTTGCGTCCCAGTTGTTCCCCACGTGCACCCTAGTTGCACCCTACATGCTTCCTCCTTCCACCCTTCTTGCACCACAATTACTCCCTAGTTGCGCCCTAGTTGCACCCTACTTGCGCCCTACTTGCACCCTAGTTGTGCTCTAGTTGCCCCCTAGGTTTGCCCTACTTGCGTCCTAGTTGCACTCTAATTGTGTTCTACTTGCGTCTTAGTTGCGCCTCAGTTGGACATTAGCTATGCCCTAGTTGCGCCCTAGTTGCGGCCTAGTTGCACCCTATTTTCACTTGACTTGTGCCCTAATTTCGTCCTACTTGCGCCCTAGTTGCTCCCAACTAGCGCCCTTGTTGCGTCCTAGTTGCGCCTCAGTTGGGCACTAGCGACACCTTAGTTGAGCCCTAGTTGCGCCCTAGTTGTGCAATAGTTGCACCCTACTTTTGCCCTACTTGCGTCCTAGTTGTGCCTTAGTTCCGGCTCAGTTCCGCCCTACTTGCACCCTAGTTGTGGCCAAGTTGCACCCTAGTTGTGTCCTACTTACGCCATTGTTGCGTCCTACTTGCGTCCTAGTTGCGCACAAGTCGTACCCTTCTTGTACCCTACTTGCATCCTAATTAGGCCCTCGTTGTACCCTAGGTGTACCCTACTTGTGCGCTACTTTTGCCCTACTTACGCCCTAGGTGCGCAAAAGTTGTGTCCTACTTGCGTCCTAGTTGCGACTTAGTTTCGCCCTACTTGTGCCTTACTTGCACCCTAGTTCCACCCTCGTTGCGCCTTAGTTGCGACCTACTTGCACCCTAGTTGCATCCTACTTACGCCCTAGTTGTGCTCTAATTGCGCCCTAATATTACCCTTGTTGCGTCCTTCTTGTACCCTGGTTGCCCCCCAGTTGGGAACTAGATGTGCCCTTGTTGCGCCCTAGTCGCTCCCTAGTTGCGCCCTACTTGCGCCCTACATGCGTCCTTCTTGCGCCCTAGTTGCGCCCTAGTTGCGCCCCAGTTGCACCCTGGTTGCTCCCTAGTTGTGCCTTGGTTGCGCCTCAGTTGGAATGTAGCTACGCCCTAGTTGTTACCTAGTTTCCCCCTAGTTGCATACTACTTGCGCCCTACTTCCGTCCTACTTACACAAGTTGCCCCCTAGTTGCACCCTAGTTACGACCTAGTTGCACCCTACTCGCACCCTTATTGCGTCCTAGTTACCCCCTAGTCGCGCCTGACTTGCGCCCTTCTTGCACCCTATTCGCGCCCTAGTTGTGCCCTACTTACGCCCTAATTGTGCCCTACTTGCGCCCTACTAGCGCCCTACTTGCATTCTAGTTGTGTCCTAGTTGTGCCCTTCTTGTGGCCTACTTGTGCCCTACGTGTGCCCTACTTGCGTCCTACTTGTGCCCTTCTTGTGCCCTACTTGCCCCCTACTTACGCCCTTCTTATGCCCTACTTGCGCCCCAGGTGTGCCCTACTTGCGACCTAGTTGCGCCCTAGTTGCGCCTCAGGTGGACACAAGCTATGACCTAGTTGCACCCTAGTTGCGCCCTTTCTGTGCCCTAGTTGCACCATACGTGCGTCCTTCCTGCGCCCTAGTTGTGTACTTGATGCGCCCTATTGCGCCATATTTGTGCTCTACTTGTGTCCTAGTTGTGCATTGGTTGCGCTCCAGTTGCGCCCTACTTGCGCCCTCGTTGGGTCCAAGTTGCGTCCTATTTGTACCCTAGTTGCGCCATAGTTGTGCCCTTCTTGCACCCTAGTTGCGTTCTAGTTGTGCCCTAGATGTGCCCTAGTTGCACCCTACTTGCATGCTACTTGCACCCTAGTTACGCCCTTACTGCATCCCAGTTGTACCTAAGTTGCGCCTTACTTGCACCCTAGTTTTACCCTAGTTGCACCCTACTTGTGCCATATTTGCACCCTACCTGTGCCCTACATGCTTCCTACTTGCGCCCTAGTTGCGTCCTACTTACACCGTAGTTGTGTCCTAGTTGTGTCCTAGTTGTGCCCTAGTTGTGCCTTAGTTGGGCACTACCTACGCCCTTGTTGCACCATAGTGGTGACCAAGTTGTACCCTTGTTATGCCCTAATTGCGTTCTACTTGCGTCCTAATTGTGCCCTAGTTGCGCCCTATTTATGCCCTAGTTGCGGCCTAGTTGCCCCTCACTTTGGTACTAGCGACGCCCTTTTTTTGCCCTAGTTTCACCTTAACTGAGCCATTCTTGCGCCCTACTTGCGTCCTAGTTGTGCCTCTCCTCGGCACAAGTTCCGCCCTTGTTGCACACTTGTTCTGCCCTTGTTATGCCCTAGTTGCACCCTTATTGCAACCTTCTTGCACCCTCCTTGCGTCCTAGTTGCGCCCTAGGTACGCCCTAGTTGTGCCCAACTTGCGCCCTACTTAATCCCTTCTTGCGCCCAAGTTGCGCCCTAGTTGTGCCCTAGTTGCCCCCTACTTGCACCCTACTTGCACCCTAGTTGTGCCCTAGTTACACCGTACTTGCAGCCTCATTGCACCCTACTTGCACCCTAGTTGTACCCAAGTTACATCGTGCGTCCTTCAAGTTGCGTCCAACTTGTGCCCTACTTGCGCCCTACTTGCACCCAGGTTGTACCCTACTTGTGCCCTTGTTGTGCCCTAGTCACGCCCTAGTTGCACCCTACTTGCACCTCGGTCGGGAACTAGCTATGCCCTGGTTGTACCCTAATTGCGCTCTAGTTGAACCCTAGTTACACCCTCTTTGTTTCCTATGTGCGCCCTATTTGCGCCCTAGTTGCGCCCTAGTTGAGCCTTAGTTGCGCCCTAGTTGCGTCCTACTTGCACCTTAGTTGGACAATAGCTATGCCCTAGTTACGCCTTAGTTGTTTCCTAGTTGAGCCATAGTTGTGCCCTACTTACGCCCTTCATGCGCTCTAGTTCCGTCCTAGTTGCGCCCGTGTTGTACCTCGATAGTGCACTAGCTTTACCCTTGTTACACCCTTGTTGCACCCTTGTTATGACCTAGTTGTGCCCTACATGGCTCCTACTTGCACCCTAGTTGTGCCCTAGTTGTGCCGTAGTTACGTCCTACTTGCACCCTTATTGCGCACAACTAGCACCCTAGTACGCCCTTGTTGCACCCTAGTTGTGTCCTAGTTGCGCCCTACTTGTACCCTACTTGCACCCTAGTTACGCCCTAGTTGCACTCTAGTTGCACCCTACTTGCACCCTAGTTGTGCCCTAATGGCGCCCTAGTTGCGCTCTAGCTTCATCCTAGATGTGCTCTAATTGCATCCTAGTTGCGCTCTAGTAGTGTCCTACTTCCGTCCTACTTGTGCCCTACTTATGTCCTAGTTGTGCCCTAGTTGCGCCCTACTTATGCCCTTGCTGCGCCTGTCTTGCGCCTTAGTTGCGCCTTAGTTGGGCACTAGCTACGCCCTAGTTGCGCCCTAGATGCGCCCTAGTTGCACCCTAGTTGCGCCCTAGTTGAATCCCAGTTTCCCCCTAGCTGCGTACTACTTGCGCCTCAATCGGAAACTAGCTACATCCTAGTTGCGCACTAGTTGCGCCCTACTTGCGCCCTACTTGCACCCAACTTGCGCCCTACTTGTGTCCTACTTGCGCCCAACTTGCGCCCTACTTGCGCCCTACTTACGTCCTAGTGGCGCCTCAATTGGGTACTAGCTAAGCCCTAGTTGCACCCTAATTGCAACTTGGTTACACCTTGCGTCCTACTTGTGCCCTAGTTGTGCCCTAGTTACACCCTAGTTGCACCCTCGTTGCGCCCTAGTTGTGCCCTAGTTGCGCCTCAGTTGGACACTAGCTACATCCTAGTTACGCCCTAGTTGTGCCCTTGTTGCGCCCTAGTTGCGTCCTACTTGTGTTCTCCTTGCAGCCTACTTACGCCCTAGTTGCGCCCTAGCTACGTCCTAGTTAAGCCCTAGTTGCACCCTTGGTGCGCCCGAGCTGCCCCCTAGTTGCGCCTTCCTTGGAGCGTTGTTGCACCCTATTTGAACCCTAGATGTGCCCTACTTGTGCTCAAGTTGTGCCCAACTTGTGCCCTACTTGTGCCTCAGTTGAGCCCTACTTACGCCCTAGTTGCGTCCTAAATGTGCCCTAGCTGTGGCTTACTTACGCCCTACTTGCAACCTACTTCCGCCCTACTTGCGACCAAGAAGCTCCTTTGTTGTGCTCAACTTGCGCCCTAGCTGTGGCCTACTTGCGTCCTAGTTACGACCTAGTTGCACCTTAGTTGGGCAGTAGCTATGCCCTAGGTGCACCCAAGTTACGTCCTTGTTGTGCCCTAGTTGCGATCTATTTGCGTCCTTCTTGCAACCTTGTTATGTATTGATTGCACCCTAGTTGCGCCCTAAGTGCACCCTACTTGCGTCCTACTTGGGCCCTACTTGTGTCCTACCTGGGTCTTAGTTGCATTCTAGATGCGCCCTAGTTATGCCCTAGTTGCGGCCTAGATGCGCCCTACTTGCACCCTACTTGTACCCTAGTTACGCTCTATTTGCGTCCCTGTTCACCCTTGTTGCACCCTACTTGCACCATACTTGCGCCCTTCTTACGCCCTACTTGCACCCTAGTTGTGCCCTAGTTGCATCCTACTTGCACCTTATTTGCGTCCTACCTGTGCCCTACTTGCGTCCTACTTGCGCCAAAATCACACACTACTTGCACCTAAGTTGCGCCCTAGTTGCCCCTTAGATGCACCTTAGTTGGGCACTTGCTACACCCTAGTTGCACCCTAGTTGTGAACTAGTTGCGCCCTTCTTCCGCCCCACTTGCGGTTTACTTGCGTCCTAGTTGCGCCCTAGTTGTGCCCTAGTTGTGCCCTAGTTGTGCCCTAGTTGTGCCCTAGTTGTGCTCTAGTTGCACCTCAGTTGGGCACTAGCAATCCCCTTGTTGCGCCCTAGTTGCACCCTTGTTACACCCCACTTGCGCCCTACTTTCGCCATACTTGCGCCCTAGTTCTACCCTAGTTATGCCCTACGTGCGCCCTACTTGCGTCCTTGTTGCACCCTAGTTGCGCCTCAGTTGGACACAAGTTACATCCTAGTTACACCCTAGTTACACCCTTGTTGCGCCCTAGTTGTGCCCAAATTGCGCCCAACTTGTACCCTACTTGCGCCCTAGTTGTGCCCTAGTCGCACCCTAGTTGTACCCCCGAGTCTGTCCTAGTTGCGCTCTACTTGTGCCCTATTTGCACCCTAGTTCCACTCTAGTTGCACCCTAGTTGCACCCTACTTTCTCCTAGTTGCTTCAAAGTTGTGTCCTACATGCACCCAACTTGCACCCTACTTGCACCCTACTTGCGCCCCAGTTGTGCCCTACTTGTGCCCTAGTTGCGCACTACTTGCGCACTAGTTGCGCCTCAGTTTGGCTCGATCTACGCACAAGTTGTACCCTAGTTGAGCCCTAGTTGTGTCCAACTTGTGCCGTAGTTGCGCCCTAGTTGCGCCCNCTCTAGTTGCACCCTAGTTGCACCCTACTTTCTCCTAGTTGCTTCAAAGTTGTGTCCTACATGCACCCAACTTGCACCCTACTTGCACCCTACTTGCGCCCCAGTTGTGCCCTACTTGTGCCCTAGTTGCGCACTACTTGCGCACTAGTTGCGCCTCAGTTTGGCTCGATCTACGCACAAGTTGTACCCTAGTTGAGCCCTAGTTGTGTCCAACTTGTGCCGTAGTTGCGCCCTAGTTGCGCCCGAGTTGCACCTTAGTTGCGCCCGAGTTGCGCCGTACTTGCACCTTTGTCGGGCTCTAGCTATGCCCTAGTTATGCATACGTTGTGGCCTAGTTGCCCCATACTTGTGCCCTAATTGCGCCTTTCTTGCGCCCCAGTTGCGCCATGGTTGTACCCTAGTTGCGCCTGAGTTGGGTACTAGCTACGCCCAAGCTACACCCTAGTTGCAACCTTGTTGCGCCCTAGTTGTGCCCTAGTTGTGCCCTTAATGCGCCCTACTTGCACCCTATTTCTGCCCTAGTTGTGACATAGTTGCACCGTAAATGTGCCCTACTTGCACCCTACTTGCACACAACTAGCGCCCTAGTTGCGCCTTTATTGCACCCTAGTTGTGCCTTTGTTGTGTCATATTTATGCCCTACTTGCACCCTAGATGCGCCCTAGTTGCACCCCAGTTGTGCCCTAGCTTTGCGTTTCTTGTGCCTTACTTGCATCCTAGTTGCACTCTAGTAGTGTCCTACTTGCGCATTACTTGCACCCTACTTGCATCCTTTTTGCGCCCTAGTTATCCCCTACTTACGCACTAGTTATGCCCTTCTTACGCCCAAGTTGCGCCGTAGTTGCGCTTCAGTTGGGAACTAGCTATATCCTTTTTGAGCCCTGTATGCACCCTAGTTGTGCCCAAGCTGCGCCCTCGTTGAGCCCTAGTTGCCCCCTAGTTGCGCCTTACTTGCGCCTTAGTTGGGAACTAGCTAAACCCTAGTTGCACCCTAGTTGCGTCTTATTTGCACCCTACTTGCACCCAACTTGCGCCCTACTTGCACTCTACTTTCGCCCTAGTTGTGCCCTAGTTGCGCCCTAGTTGTGCCCTAGTTGCGCCTTAGTTGGGCACTAGCTACGCCCTAGTTCAGCCCTAGTTGCGATCTAGTTGGGCCCTTGTTGCGCTCTAGTTGCGCCTTAGTTGTACCCTACGTATGCCCTACTAGCGCCCTAGTTGCGCCCTAGTTGCGTCCTCGTTGCACCCTAGTTACGCCCTACTTTCACCCTACTTGCGCCCTACTCGCGCCCTACTTACGTCCTTGTTGTGTCCTACTTACGCCCTGTTTGTGCCCTACTTACGCTCTCCTTGCAAAATAGTTGTGCCCTATTTGCGCCACGGTTGCGCCCTAGTTGCGACTCAGTTGGGCACTAGCTACGCCCTTGTTCCACCCTATTTGCACCTTAGTTGCACCCTAATCTTGACTTACTTATGGCCTTGCTGCGCCCTAGTTGCGCCTTACTTACGCCCTAGTTATGCCAACCTTACGCCCTAGATGTGCCCTTGTTGCACCTCAGTTGGGAACTAGGCAAATAGGGTACACCATAGTTGTACCCTATTTGCTCCTGTTTTGCCCACTAATTGCACCCTACTTGCATCCTCGTTGCGCCCTAGTTGCGCCCTAGTTGCGCCCTTCTTGCGCCATTCTTGCGCCCTACTTGCGCTCTACTTGTAGCCTACTTGCGCCCTAGTTGCGCCCTAGTTTCACACTAGTTGTGCCCTACTTAAGACCCTAATTGTGCCCTATTTACACACTGGTTGCACTCTATATGTGCCCTACTTGCGCCTTGCTTGCGTCCTTGTTGCGCCCTACTTGCACCCTAGTTGCACCCTACTTGTGCCCTGATTGCGCCCTACTTGTACTCTAGTTGCGCCCTTGTTATGCCCTAGTTGTGCCCTACTTGCCCCCTACTTTCGCCCTACTTGCACTATAGATCCAACCTAGTTGCACCCTACTTGGGCCCTACTTACACCATAGTTGCGCCCTAGTTACGCCCTACTTGTGCCCTAGGTGTGCCTTGCTTGCACCCTAGTTATGCCCTACCTGCATCCTACTTGCGCCCCAGGTGCGTCCTAGTTGCACCCTAGTTGCGTCGTACTTGTCCCTTACTTGCGTCCCACTAGCATCCTACTTGTGCCCTACTTGGGCCCTAGTTGCGTGCAGATTGCGCCTGAGTTGGGCACTAGTTACGTCCTAGTTATGCCCTAGTTTCGCCCTAGTTGCACCCTAGTTGCACCTCAGTTAGGAACTTGCTACGCCCTTGTACTAGCCTAGTTGCGTCCTAGTCGTGCCCTAGTTGCACCCTACTTGCGCCATACTTGCACCTTAGTTGTGCCATAGTTGCGCCCTAGTGGCGCCTCAATTGGGCACTACCTACGCCCTATTTGCGCCCTAGTTGTGCCCTAGTTGCGCTCTAGTTGTGCCTTAGTTGTGCCCTCTTTGTGTCGTATTTGTGCCCTACTTGTGCCGTAGATATGCCATAGTTGCGCCCTGGTTACACCCTACTTGCGCCCTACGTGCGCTCTACTTACACTTTAGTTGCGTTCTAGTTGCGCCTTAGTTGCGCCCTAATTTTGCCCTACTTGCACCCTAGTTGTACCCTAGTTACGCCCTAGTTGCGACCTAAATGCGTCCTACTTTCACCCTAGTTGTACGCTAGTTGCGCCCTAGGTGCGCCCTAGCTACGCCCTACTTGCGCCCTAGTTGCACCCTACTTGCACCCAAGTTGCACCCTAGTTGCGCCTCAGGTGGGCACTAGCTATGCGCTAGCTGCGAACTAGTTGCGCCCTACTTGCGCCCTAGTTGCGCCTTACTTGCGCCCTAGTTATGCCCTACTTGCGCCCTAGTTACGTCTGACTTATGCCCTAGCTGCGTGCTAGTTGCACCTCTATTGGATACTATTACACCCTTGTTATGCCCTAGTTGTGTCCTTGTTACGCCCTACTGCCGTCCTACTTTCGCCCTCCTTGCACCATAGTTGCGCCCTAGATGCACCAAAGTTGCGCCGTACTTGCACCCTAGTTACGCCCTTGTTGCACCCTATTTGCGCCCTACTTGCGCCCTACTTGTGCCCTACTTCCGCCTTAGTTGCGCCTTTATTGTGCCCTAGTTGTGCCCTAGTTGTGCCCTACATGCACCCTACTTGCACCCTACTTGCACCCTACTTGCGCCCTAGTTGCGCCCTAGTTGTGCCGTACTTGTGCCCTACTTGTGTCCCACTTGCGCCCTACTAACACCCTAGTTGTGCCCTAGTTGCACCAAAGTTGTGCCCTACTTGCAGCCTAATTGTGCCCTACTTGCGTCGTAGTTGCGCACTAGTTGCGACCTACTTGCATCTCTCTTGTGTCCTATTTGAGTCCTACTTGCACCCTAGATGCACCCTACTTGCACCCTATTTGTGCCCTAGTTGTGCCCGAGTTGTGCCCTAGTTGCGCCTTAGTTGGGCACTAGCTACGCCCTAGTTGCGTCCTAATTTGCTCCCTTCTTGTGCCCTACTTGTGCCCTAGTTGCGCCCTAGTTGTGCAATGGTTGCGCCCTAGTTGCACCCTACTTGCCCCTCAGTTGGGCACTAGCTATGCCCTAGTTGCGCCCTAGTTGCGCCCTACTTGCGCTCTACTTGCGTCCTACTTGCGCCCTAGTTACACCCTGGTTGCACCATAGTTACTCCCTACTTGCACCCTACGTGCACCCTGCTTGTGCCCTTGTTGTTCCCCACTCACACCCTATTTGCGCCCAACTTGTGCCCTACTTCCACCCTTCTTGTGCCCTAGCTTCACCCTAGTTGCGCCCTAGTTGCGCCCTAGTTGTGCCTTACTTCCGTCCTAGTTGCGCCCTACTTGCGATGTAGCTACGCCCTAGTTGCGCCCTACTTGCGTCCTAGTTGGGCCCTACTTGTGTCCTAGTTGCACTCTAGTTGCGTCCTTCTTTCGTCCTACTTGTGCCTCAGTTGGACACTAGCTACGTCCTAGTTGCACCCTAGTTGCGCCCTTGTTGCACCCTTATTACGCCCTACTTGCGCCCTTGTTGCGTCCCGCTTACGCCCTAGTTGCGTCCAACTTACACCCTAGTAGCACCTCAGTTGGGCATTAGCTATGCCCTAGTTGCGCCCTCATTCTGCCCTCGTTGTGACATAGTTGTGTCCTACTTGCGCCCTGCTTGTGTCCTAGTTGTGCCTTAGTTGTGCCCTAGTTGCACCCTAGTTGCGCCCTAATTGCGCCCCAGTTGTGCCCTCGTTGCGCCCTAGTTGCGCCCTACTTGTGTCCTAGTTGTACCCTAGTTGTGTCCTAGTTGTGCACTAGTTGCACCCTCTAGTGCCCTACTTGCACCCTAGTTGCACCCTAGTTGTACCCTAGTTGTGCCCTACTTCCGCACTACTTGCGTCCCACTTGCGCCCTAGGTGCGCCAAAGTTGCGTCCTACTTGCGCCCTACTTTTGCCCTACTTGTGCCCTAGTTGTGTCCTAGTTGCACTCTACTTGCGCCTTACTTGCACCCTACTTGCGCCCTAGTTGCGCCTTAGTCGTATCCTACTTATGCCCTAGTTGTACCCTACTTACGCACTAGTTGTGGACAACTTGTACCCTACTTGCGCCCTACTTGCACCCTAGTTGCACTTTACTTGTACCCTACGTGCGCCGTACTTGTACCCTTGTTGCGCCCTACTTTGATTTGGATTGTTTTGGAGGTGATGACATGGACGATGACATGAAGGAAAAATATGTCATTAGACTAAGTGGCACTTTTGTGGTCTAAATCCTTTACGTGTCATGCTCATAAGAGAGCCAAAACTACAAGGTAGGGACACATACGACCACTAGGGGGACATTTACCATGGGCTGTTTTTCACGGAGCCAAACTTAGTCGGTGCAATTCCAAATATAGGCAAGCTAGAGATGTGGAGGATGCACATGCCCGACATTCGAAGGGAGTGACATGGTGTGGGAGTGGATCATGAGAAGCACAGCTCCACACCCACGTCATGTAGGACATGGCCACACATAAAAAAAGGGGCAATTCCAGACTCTGATAGTAGAGTGCGAACTCCATTCGCAAGTGTGTGGTTCTAACATTGTGACACACCATTCCACTTGGGTGTGTGCCAAGTTGAGGGCTCCATTTGCACCTCACGTAATTCAAGGAACTGGGATGTGGGTCCCATGACCTAACTGTCGAGGCCCGAGAAAAACACTGTCAACTTGCGCTGGCATTTGAGCTCAGTCGGACAACCGAAGACTCAAGAAAAGAGAAAAAATCACCTTTCCAGAAAAGAGTTAAAATCCTTTTTATACAAGAAACTTCATTGGTAAGGCAGAGACCAAAACACTGGACACCCTCCAGGAAATCATCAGGAAGAGGCCCCATGAAATCACCATGCACAAGACCAAGGAGATACATTGTGCGACAGCCACAGGTAGAAAGGGCAAACAAATCATCTTTTCTTGAGCACACGCAGAGCAGTCAACGTGGCCAAGTGTGGGGAAAGTGGATGCATAAAGCCCAGAGGCAGGATATGTGTAAAGGATGTTGCCATCGGTGGCAGTGTGAATATGGTGGAGGCGGCGATGCAAGAGGCATTTGTGGGCACGGGAGAGGTAATTTTGCAACATGCATGAGCACAGATTGAGAAGGCACTAATAAGGACAATAGCTGAAAGCCACGTAATCATACCTTAACTAAGGGCTATGTGGGAAGGAGATAAAGCTAGAAAATTCAATTTAGTAGACCATGCTTTCAGGCTATCAGCTGCTTTAGATGACTGTCCACTTAGGTCTAATGCATTTGAATCTTTGGTTACCCAAGTTACTTCTAAAAGTTCTACGCCAGCATAACATGAACTTAGGTCTTTTGCTAGTGTTATTGTAGAACAAATCATATGTCCCAAGTGCCTACTAGATCTAGAACTAGATGTTGGGCCCAGTACCAACCAAATTGATGTCGTCCTTTATGAATCATGGTATTGGTTTAGCTCTACTTTCTTTGCCTGGTTTACACAATTCATTTTTTCTCTGTACTACCGCTCTCTGTGGTCAAAGGTAGGTTTTAAAAAAAAAGTATCTAAACTTGATCTTAGTTTACATGGGAACTCTTTGCTGTATACAATTTTCAGTAATTCTACATTAAAGATCCCATTTCTTGTTATCAAACTTAAGGGGTTTTCCTTTCACCTTATTGGTTATCTTAAAATTTTCTTCAATGGTATGGAATAGACAGATATCAGTATGCCAGCCTTGTTTAGCACGTCCTTTTTTATGGAATGAATCGATTTTGTGTGTTCTTATTGCAGGGCTTAGCATGGAAATTGGTTCCAGCACATTTAGTTGATATGCTTTATGATTTTTTCTTCTATGTGTTTGGTGAAAATACATGGCACTGACGTTTAGGATATAGCGGAGATCTCCAAGTTTAGTCACGTAGCGGATGCTAGAGCTGCTGTGAATCAAACTCCCTTCATAGCTATTCCTTGGGCTTTCTCTAGACGACTCGTCATAGAGATCAAATTCTGAAAATAAAATTATGTTCCTAATATTTTCCGTATTGTGCTTCCACAAAAAAAATTGCAACTTTTCTCCTTCCGAGGTAATGTATCTTCCCCAGATTCTAGGTTGAGGTGCACAGTAAAGCCAATTGCAGTGAACACCACAAAGGATAATGCAACGAGAAGTCTAGAGGATGACAGTAATAATAGTGTGACTGAACATGAAGTATGTGCCCTTGTCATGTAGGGTCATGAATAACAGAAAAATGCTTCCGAGATGAAGCATGTGTAGCACGTTGGGAAAAAAGAAGAAGATTAGAAAATTCCTGCCAGAATAAAAACAACAAACGCCATAGTCCTATACAAGAAGCAACTGGCCGAAGCTATTTCAGACAAGCGGAACCATGGCAAAGAGACCAAGATGTATGGATGATGCACGGGAAGTCTTCATGTAGAGAGTGGCTCAAGAGTCAATAATCCAGCCACCTAGCACACGTGCCAAAGGAAGAAGACAACATAGGACAAACACACGTGAAATATCAGGGGCGGATGAGGACGAGCCACAGACAGTAAGACAACGAGGTGAAAGGAAAGAATTCCAGTGCTTGATCAATGGTACATCAGCAAGAAAACTCCCTTGGACAACCCCGGAGGGGCTCCATCCAATTTACACAGAGACACACCCAACTGGGTCAAAACACCCACATCCTGATCATGGAGGTGCCCTATTGATCCTTCATTTTGACGAACAGGATTTTTTAATGTAGTGATCCTTAACTTCGTTCAATTCCTACCGGGTTCAAATTTATTAGATGGTTTCATAACTTTGTTGATGAAACACTGGATGGACCTTTGAATTTGGCGACAGGTCAAAGCATACTCCGCGATGATCCTTCATTTCGGCAATTCAGTCGCGCTTATGCGCATCCAGTTCCCCAAAATCTATGAAAGGCTGGCGGAAAGGAGGAAAACGCAATTTTAACGGGGTTTTGAAATGGGCACGCAAAAATGACGACGCGGTGGAGGGGCACGCAAAAATGACGACTTCCTGGCGGGGCACGCAAAAATGACGACTTTCTGGCGGGGCACGCAAATATAACGACTTTTTGGAGGGGCACGCAAAAGTGACAACCTTTCGGAAGGGCACGCAAAAATGACAAAAAGCAGACTTGCCACTTTCTGAAAGGGCACTAAAAAATGACAACTTTGCCATCGTTGCGCCACATCAGCCTACTGTCCATCGAAACCGTTATGTAGAAAGTGCGTCTATCTTCATCGTTCTCTCACTTTCAACATGTAGTGTCTTTTCTTTTGTGTGCTTATGAAAGATCGCATATGGTCTTTTTCGTTGGACGAAACACGCCCTCCGATTTCCTTTCCGTTCGATCTCTCGCTTAAAGTTGCCGTCAACCTCTTCTACTCTGAACTCTCCGTTAAAAAATGCAAAAGTAGCATCGTTTTCGAGAGGGCACTAAAAAATGACACATTATGTAAGAGCACACAAATATGACACTTTTTCAGAATACTTAAAAACGTAACATTTCACTTCTGGCACCTATTCATGTCAAAAAATCACATATTGTAAATTTCAAAGTGCACATCATAATGACCCCCCTCACTTGACATATTCTAATACATCTTCCTCAACACAGGCCCCTTCTTATGTATCAAAAAGAGGGATCATTATTGTATTATTCTTGATGCTTCTTCTCTTTTAGGGTTGGTACAAGGAATGGCGCGGAATTTAGTGAAGTTTATACATGACAAGTCCTGGAAAACCTCTAAACCATACATAATAAATGTTCATTGAAATGGGCAAAGGGGGTAGAATGTACAACATGTATGGTTTAGAGGTTTTCCAAGACTTGTCATGTATAAACTTTACTAAATCCCATGCCATTCCTTGTACCAACCCTAAAAAGAGAAGAAGCATCAAGAAATATATAATTATGATCCCTCTTTTAATACAGAAGAAGGGGCCTATGGTGAGGAAGACACATTATAAAAAGTTATGCAAGGGGGGTCATTACGATGTGCACTTTGAAATTTACAAGATGTGAAAGTTTGACATCAATAGGTGCCATATGTGAAAAGTTACGTTTTTTATGTATTCTGAAAAAGTGTCATAGTTGTGTGCTCTTACAGAATGTGTCACTTTTGTGTGCCCTCTCAAAAACGATGCTACTTTTGTGTTATATTATGAAGAGTTCGGAGTAGAAGAGGTTGACGGCAACTTCAAGCGAGGGATCGAATGGTAAGGAAATCGGAGGGCGTGTTTTGTCAAACTGAAAAGATCATATGTGATCTTTCATAAGCACGCAAAAGAAAATACACTACACTTTTACAGTGAGAGAATGGTGAAGATAGACACACTTTCTACATAACTGTTTCTATGGACAGTATGCTGACGTGGCGTAACCACGGCGAAGCTGTCATTTTTTAGTGCCCTTTCAGAAAGTGGCACATCAACTTTTCGTCATTCTTGCGTGCCCCGCCAGGAAGTCGTCATTTTTGCGTGCCCCGCAAGAAATTCGTCATTTTTGCGTGCCCCGCCAGGAAGTCGTCATTTTTGCGTGCCCCGCCAGGAAGTCGTCATTTTTTAGTGCCCCTCCACCGAGTCGTTGTTTTTGCGTGCCCTTTTCAAAACCCCGCTAAAATTGTGTTTTCCTCGGTGGAAAGGTGTCCCTTTTTGCTCGACGTGGCAATGTTTGCAAGGCGGCATTTGATTTGCGCTGCAGCATGACAGTGGGGCAGCGGGCGAGCAGTGAAGCGAAGCATCGGATCAGCAGGCCAGCAGGGCACCGGGACAGCGGTGCAGCGGGGCAGCGCAAGAGAGGGGGAGCATGACATCAACATTTGAACACACGCGCACTTAAACGTGCAACGGTTGACTTACAGGATGCGAAAACCATTTGGGCTTTAAACAGCCCATGTATTGCTACCCAAAGTATATGGCATTTAGAATCCAAGTTTTAGCCATGCATCCTTAAATCCGATCATTGTGTTCTATAATGAATTTGGTCGACCCTTAATTTTGGCATAACGGAAAAAAAGGTTGTCCACATTCGACGAGCGAAAAAACCATTAACACAAAGATTAAGGATCAGTAGGGTAGTGCAGATGGAACCGATGAGTGATAATGCCCTCCAGTTGGCACTTCTTGTCACAATGCAAGGATGTGACGATTCCTGATGGCTGACGCAGATAGGCTGGGGCTGAAAAGAAACATGCTGGAGGCATGTCGGAAGAGGAGGGGAGTCCGGAGTATGATGAGATGCTGTAGGGGTGGGGGGGAGGCACCCATACCGGTACTGATGCATCTAAGGTACACCGTGAAGAGCCATGGAGCCGTATGCCTCAGAAGCATGTGAGGAAAATCAATTCATGGAGGTGGAAGATGAGGTCTCGCCAGCTGTGCAAGCCTAGTGGACACGCATGGTAGAGGCGAGGCAGGCATTAGCATCAGGACTGAATGGCACTTTTGGGCCGAATGACCAGCCTTATCTCAGTTCCATCATGTCAACATGCAAGCTCTGTCGAGGTTAACGAGGCCGCGGCCCTGCCCTTGCCCCAACCTTGACCCTTGCCCCTCCTTTAGCCCTTGCCGGCTTCCTGACCATTGCATTTACCACGGCCAGCAACCTCAGCAGCCAGGATGTTGCCAAAGGACAAGGTAGATGTTTCAGACAAGGAGGAGGTGTGGGAGGGTGTCACAGTGGTGGTAATGGCAATAGCAACGGAGCGATGATGCCGGTTGTTCTGCAGGTTTCTCCACTCATCAGTGATGTGCTGAGATGTGAATTTCCACAAGGCTGCCATGCCAGTTGGGAATTTTTTTGAGATGGGCATGGAAGCCAGTCGCTCCAGATCCTCTGCCTTGATCTCAAGAAAGTGGTTAGAAAGTTCAGGGATGACATCGGTGACAATGGAAAGAACAGTTGGGATTTGACAAGGGACAGTGGGCCTGGGGTCACGTAGCAGCTTGAAACTTTGCACCCCATAACGCGTGAAGTTATTCTTCAAATTCCATAGAGAGCTGAGTATGCTGAACAGGAAGTATTCTCTTGGCTGCAAGTACAGTAGCAGTTATGCGATGACATCGACATTGTACATGCCAACCTCATTGGCGAGGTTGTCAGGGCCGAGCCTGATGAGTGCAAAAATGGCACGGGCAGCCTCGCGGCAATGAACATGAAAATTGGGAGAGCAACAGGAGCCGGAGTACCTGGTTTCTTTGTAAGGAGAAAGAGAGGCTTGGAGTGAATTGTGGCGGCTGAATTTTGGTCCATTTGGAGCTTGGTTCATGGTGAGGCTGCTGAGTTCATGGTCCTAGATACAAAATGTGTCGTTCTCAGAAGTGAGGCTGCTGTGTGGTGACAGATTCACCTCACGCACTCCGATACCAAGCACACGCACCAAGCACATGAACGCATGGGTTGGGAAGTTTCCAACACTAGCGTAAGCCTGTGGGAGAGTTAAGCTGATCAACGAGGCCTGCTACGCAAAGCTCTCACTTGATGTCTTGCCGTAGTTAGTGATTTAGGGGAAGAGGTTGCGAGGGAATGTGTGGAAGAGCTGGGAGAAATATACACGTGCGCACTTGGCACCACGTCGTGGATGTGAAAGCTTTTGCAGTTTGAACGGAGACAAAGTGAGGGAAGTGAGCGAGTGTTGAGTCAATGCTGGTGGAGATTACCACCCACACGAGTTTTCTTCGTGTGAAGCTGCCGCCACACCGATCAGCCAATCCCACCGGCAGCGTGACCCCTAGGGACCATCAACCTGGCGACTGCCAACACCACGACTCACACATGCACGACAGAGTCAACTGTATCCACATCTGTTGGTATGTGTGGCTTCCACCCGTCACGAGCCACAGTCGTAACAGCTACGGGTGTACCCGGAGCTGATGGTGAGCGGTGGCGGCATTGGAGATCGTGACGACCCGACAGGACTCCGGATCGTCCAGGGACTTATCCAGGAGCTACGACATGACAGATCCCTGATGCGGGCCCAGCTGGCGCCGGAGCACTGACGGTTGGTGGATCCAGCCACCAGCAGCTGCCAGACGATTGCCACGACGTCCCGGGTGCTTGCTGGGGTGCTCTGCAGTTTTTCTGCAGGTGCTAGAGTTTTCTCGGTGGACTGGCTCTCGAGCCCGATTTGCATGTTTTGCATTGTCCGTCCACCGATCGATGCCGGACTTGTGCGTGTGACCAGTCGTAGCGTCCGGCTCGAGATTTTGCATCTCTAGGTTCAGACGGTGTTGCGTTTGGATGCCTGTGCGCAGAGTTGCGGCCAAAACANCTCTCTGCAATTATATTCAGTTTGAGTTTCCTGACACTCTGTTCGTGTCCCAACCCAGACCCTTGCAGTTTTGTCTCTAACTTGTGACTGTTGTCACACGCTGACCTGGCGCTGACACTTAGTGTCGCGGCAAGTGGTTAGGAAGGTTCTAGGAAACTTCTCATGGTATCAGAGCAGTGAGACAGTTCTCACTGAGCTGCGCAGCAGAGACGCAGCAGAGCAGCAGCAATGAGAGTCACCGCTGCAGCAGATCCATCGGGCCTGTCGAGACAGCCGATCGCCGTCGACGCAGCCTTCCCACCACGTGAGACCACAGCAGTGGCGCTGCCTTTGTGCTAGCAGCAGCACCAGCAGCGTGCTGGTGCTACAGCAGCAGCAGCAGCAGCAGCAGCACCGGGTGGCAGCANCAGCGGCAGCGAGCAGCACCAGCGGCAGCAGCAGCCGCGGGCAGCAGCAGCAGCGCGGCGACAGCAGCAGCAGCATTGCGCGAGCTGCAGCGCCAGCAGCAACAGCAGCAGCAGCAGCATTGCAGCAGCAGCAGCAACAACAACTACAGCAGCGGCGGCCGCGAGCAGCTGCAGCAGCTGCTGTAGCAGCATTCGCAGCAGCAGCAGCAACAGGCAGCAGCTGCAGCAGCAGCCGCAGCAGCAGCTGCAGCAGCAGCAGCAACAGCAGTTGCTGCAGCAACCTCAGCAGCAGTTGCTGCTGCAGCTGCTGCTGTCGGGCCTGAGGGGGACCCGACGCGAGGGACCCCGCCCAAGAGGGGGGGGGGTCCGGTCGGTCGGGCCCGTCGTGCCCCGGAGGGCGCGACAGCGCCGGCCAAGCGCCGGCGCTTGAGCCGGCGCGTGCCGGCCAAACGCCGGCCTCCCGCCGGCCGAAACNAAAAAAAAACAGGAAAGAGGGGGGGGGGGAGGTCCTCGAGTGGGGCACCCCAGACAACCCCAAAGAGGCCACCCGAGGAGGTGGCACCATCAAAAAAAAAAAAAGGGAAGGTCCCTCCTACTGTCCTTCATTCAAAATCAAGTTCTTGTTTTTGTCTTTGTTTATTACTTTTTACCTTTTTTTGTGGCTTGAGGCCACCACCGTCGGCTGACGACGGAAACCGCTGTAGCTGCAGCCGCCACGAGATTCGCGGCAGTAGCAACAACAGCGAAGGTGGCTTGAGGCCACAGCCGTCGGCTGACGACGGCACTCGGTGCAGCATTGGCGGCACCGAACGCGACTTGAGGTCGTGATTGACGACATCGCAGCCCGTCTGAGAGACGCTCGATTCGTATCCCTCTATGTGGTTCTTTGCGCCACCGGGACCGAGTGTACAGGACTATCACCCACGCTTAGCTCTCAACATGAGCTACGCAGTGTTCCCATGGGCATGGCCAGCGCCGTGGTCTGCGCCTGAGCCTCAGCCGTGGCAGCCGCCACAGGCACAGTGGTCGATGCAGCCGCGGCACGTGCCCCAGTTGGATCCAGGGTTTTCGTGTTACTACTGTCGAGATAGGCAGCACGGCTGGCGCCAGTGTCGCCAGCGCCCTGCTGGGTGGCGACCGCCTTGGTTACGGTCCCGCCTTACTCCACCATCCGCCTCCGATACATCACCTCATACAGTCGCGCCCCTCAGTGGAGCTATGGCGGTGGTGTACGCCGAGCTCCAGGGTCTGAAGCGCATGGTGCAACAGCTCATAGACCATGTGATCTCTGAGCGGGCGGTTGCCACCGTGCCGCTTCACACACACTCGTCTTCCTTCTCGCCATCCTCACCTCCGTCGGTGTCATCACCTGACGGTGCCACGCCTCCCGACCTTAGCTCTACATCTGACACCCTACGCTCTGTGCTGGAGGCAGTTGGAGTCATCCCGACCAGTGACCCCTCCACTTCTGGGGTAGTCTCTTCGGCTCGCCATCGTCGTTCTCGGGCTCGGCACGCGAGGCGGCGGATAGCAAGTTTGTCGAGACGTGTGCAGGAGGCAGCAGCAGACGCAGCAGCGGCAGACGTCACCACGGAGCTAACTCCCTCCTCCCCAGTTGCAAAGTTGGTGCGGCACCCCTTCGCAGCTTCTACCGGTGCGTCGGTCGAGGGGGGGATGGAGTGTCCGTCGACGACCACCGGCGAGTGCATGAGGGATGCGACAGACGGTGCTTCACGACAGGGCGCTCTCAGTGAGGAAGAGCCATCCGACGAGTGGTCTGACGCGCANGGTGTCATCACCTGACGGTGCCACGCCTCCCGACCTTAGCTCTACATCTGACACCCTACGCTCTGTGCTGGAGGCAGTTGGAGTCATCCCGACCAGTGACCCCTCCACTTCTGGGGTAGTCTCTTCGGCTCGCCATCGTCGTTCTCGGGCTCGGCACGCGAGGCGGCGGATAGCAAGTTTGTCGAGACGTGTGCAGGAGGCAGCAGCAGACGCAACAGCGGCAGACGTCACCACGGAGCTAACTCCCTCCTCCCCAGTTGCAAAGTTGGTGAGGCACCCCTTCGCAGCTTCTACCGGTGCGTCGGTCGAGGGGGGGATGGAGTGTCCGTCGACGACCACCGGCGAGTGCATGAGGGATGCGACAGACGGTGCTTCACGACAGGGCACTCTCAGTGAGGAAGAGCCATCCGACGAGTGGTCTGACGCGCAGTTGGAGGCAGGCATGGAGATGGAGACTACAGTTGACGTAGCAGAGACCACAGAGGGAGGTGGGGCAGTACCAGTGGATGAGGCAGTAGTAGCAGTAGCGGTGTCAGCCGGCACATGTGGAGCAGACGTCCGTTCCGCTACATTGGTGACCAGTGGAGTGTCGCCAGACGTCCAGGCAGTGGGCGTGTCGGCAGCCATCGACGTCGTGACAGTAGCATCAGTTGCAGTCACTGCTACTGACGGGACGTTGGCAGTAGACGCGGCTCTGGGAGGAGTCTCAGGTGACGAGATCCCCNGTGGGGGGGGAGGTGTGTCCGCTGACGACTGCGGCGGAGCTCGGCATTGGTGATGCGACTGCTCTACAGCGTAGGATGATCGAGGCGGATGACGCCACACAGCAGACTCACCTAGCGGAGAGTTCAGCAGGGGGAGAAATTCGCTGTGACGGAGACTCTTCGTCAGAGGAGGATTGGTCCGATGCTGAGTCAGAGTCGAGGATAGAGTTGGTGATTGTTGATGTTTTGGCGGATGACGTGACGACGGCCGATGCCGGAGCTGCGCCCGACGATGCGCACGCTCCTGCATTAGCTGGTGTGGAGGCAGCTGCCATGGTGCCAGGAGCAGCAGCAAGAGCAGCAGGTGATACAGATGCTGATGCTTGGCCCATAGCAGACGCCCAGGTGGTTCTGGCAGATAGTGTTGGGCAGCAGGAGGAGGTGATGGACTGCCAGGACGAGGCAGACTTCCTCTATGAGGACCAGTCGTCCGTTGTGGAGTGGTCAGACACAGGGTCGGAGGCAGACATAGACGCCCAGTGCGCTGCCGTATTTGCAGTAGCCGTGGCACGAGCACGAGATGGCCCCTCGGTGACAGCAGACGTCCGCGTGTGCGACATGGAGGATGCAGAGCGAGCTGCGGACCTCTGTCCCCTCGCTGCCCTGACCGATGTCGCTGGCACCATGGTGGTTCCAGCCGATGACACAGCTACAGTGGTGGCTACAGTTCCTGTACCCGAGC
>SZWC01000701.1:190859-277051 GCA_023375785.1 Penium margaritaceum | reverse complement strand
AGCAGCAGCAGCAGCAGCAGCACAAAGCCAGATCCCCCCCACCCCCACGTCCCCCCCCGGCCGTGCCACTCCCACGCCCACCTATCATGACAAACAGCCACCTAATCCTCATAGGACATAGGCTCCTTGTTGAAAACAGCCAAGAAGAGATCTTTCATCAAGTGAGGTGATGAGGGCACGCATCAGGGCCAACAAACAGGTGGAAGGGAAGGCGGAAGGGCCCCAGCTTGTCATCCAGGCACACTCTAACGGAACGAGGCTTGGCTTTATGGTTAGGGATGGGACAAACCTGTATTTTCTCCTTTCCTGCCAGCCTCATTGCGGCCTTTTTCCGCTTTAGCCCCTCCGGATCTCGCACCACCACCCGGGCAGGACGGGAAGGCACCGTCCCCGGAGCAGGTCTGCCCCCTGGTGCAGCAACCGCGCCGCCGTTGCTGCTCGCTGCTGCTGCTGCTGCTGCCGCTGTTGCACCTGCTGCTGCTGCACCCACGTCCGCAGCGGACGCTATTGGTCCCAACATCGTGGCCAACTCCCTCACAGGCCAAAAGACAGAGGGACGGAAGGCACCCGGCTGAATTCCAGCAAAGACAGCTCCTTGGAATCGAGAGAGGGGGAAAACCTCTTCCCTTGTCCAAAAACGTTGAGCAAAGCCTCCCACCGAGGCCCTTCCTTGCTCCTGCACTCGCCCTAGAGAGGGCGGCGGCAAAGGACTGCAGCCGACCTGCCGCCTCCCTCCCTCACGCGTTGGTCCCCCAGGAACCGGCAGCTTCCTCTCCTCCCGAGATCCTCCTGGAGTACTCGCGGCAGCCCCGGCAGAGGCGGCAAGCCACGCCTGCGCCAATGCAACTGCGAATGATCTCCTCCTCGTCAAAGTCGAGCCGCCGGCGGGTCTGGCGGTGGCAGCGCTAGCCCCGCAACAGCTGTGACCCGCTTGCTGCTGCCAACGGAGAGCCACATGGGACGCGGATCTCGCCGTGGACGACGCGGATCTGACCAAGGCTGCAGATCCGGGCAATGGATCCCCCCCTCCTCCACGTCCTCGGCTCTGAGGTTGCAGACGCGCCAGACGCACCACGTACCCGTGTCGCGGGTGAAAGCACGACGCTCCCTCGGAACGAACTCCGGATAGAGAGCCGGCTCTTGCCCCTGCCCCTGCCCCTGTCCCTACCCGTTGTTCTGATGGCCCTGCGTCTGCTGCGCCCTCGTCTGACGCTGCAGGGCCTCCTGATGCTGCTCTGCTGCTGGCAGCGAGTGCTGTCGCGCGCCGAGGTGCGGGTCTCGACAACCCGAGGCAGGTCGATGCTGCAGTGCGCAAGGGCGGGACAAGGAGCTGCTCCACCGCCTGCTGAAGCCTTGGGACCCTCCTATTGCACGCCCTGATCATGCCACCGCGGATTGGGGTCGGGTGGTGCGCGTGTGCGGGGTCAGGCTGCAGAAGGCCGAGAGCGTGTTTGAGGTAAATCGGACTGTACACGAAACTTCGCGCAGAGATAGTACAACTGACATAAGTGACGAGCGAATGGCCGTCACAATGGGCGACCTTCGAATGCTTCTCTGGAGTGGACGATCACGAGTATCAAGAGGACGTAATCATTCCCTTTCACCCACGTTTTGAGCGTCGGCCTTCCTGACTGCCCACTTTCCTCATGAAATGTACCGATTACCCACTAGTTTAAACAACTGGCACCTTATCCACAAAACGCAAATGCCGGCTAACCGTGACCGTGGTGCCCAATTCTGGAAAACAATGAATAGAATCCATTATTATATACATTTTCTTGGAACAATGGGTATCAAAGCAATCATGTTTCAAGATTCTGTGGATTCATTGCGGTTTTTGTTTTCTTACTCTTTTCATGGGATGCGACAGTTAATGAAACAGTTAAAGTTCAATTTTTCATTTTTTTCCAAAATATTGAAGCATATGGTCGCCTTTTGCAGTTGGTTTTGGCTGGGGTGCATAATTGGAAGTTTCCGTTTGATGTCTTCTCCATAACGTGTCAGTTTTGCATCGTTGAGCCCGTTCTTGCATTCAGCTAATGGGGTTCGCCTGTCGACACGGGCAGCCGCGCTTGAGTATGGTCGAGAGGTGGTCCACTCACTATTTTTGTAACGGGCTGAGTCTCCAGCTCCTGCTCTGAAGTCATCGTCAGAGTTCGCCGAATGGTGTTCTCAGTCCGCGTCAGGGGTTTACCCCCTTCGCATGACTGAGGGGCAATCGTCATCAGCGAATCAGAGCAGTGAAACTCGAATACTTCGAGTTTTCGAAGGCCCATTTCCGTTTTTAACCAAGCCCCTGGTTTTGGGACCTAAACCGGGGGTTTTACCTCGAACTCGTGTGCTCGCACGAGTTGTTTCATTTATTTTATGTCGAAGTTCATCGCGAACGAACTTCGATTTACGTTGTGCCGTTCTGGCGTGAAATCGTCGCGTGCGAGGCACGCTGGCGATTTCGCGCTAGCTCTCTCGACCTCACCCTCGCTCCCCCTATCCCTCATCCTCGCTTGCTTGTTTTGCAAGGAGGGCGAGGGGGGCAAGGGCACGAGGCCACGAGGCCTCGCCCTCGAGGCCCTCGTGGCCTCTCAGCCGCCGATCGGGCTGAGGCCGCGATCGTCGGCTGGCGGCTGGCCGGCTGGTGGCCGGCTGGTCGCTTGGCCGGCCGCCGGCCGCCTAGCCGGCCAGCAGCGAGCTGGCCGGCGGCCAGCGAAGTGCTAGCCGCCGGCCAGCCCTCGCTGACGCAAGGGGTGGTACGCAACCACCCTTTGCTTCAGCGAGGAGGGAGGGCTGAACTGGCCCTCCCGGTACATTCCTCCCCACTTATCATGAACCGTCTCGGTTCATGAACAACAAGCAGGATTGTCAGTTAGTGAGTCATCAACATTGTGAAAGAAAATTAATAACTTCAATCACCAGCTAGACATGAACACGTGCATGGTACATAGACCTAAGCTGTAGCTTGTAGGTCAGCACGGCTAGCGGCCTCTCCCCTTCAGGCTGGAGCGTCCGCGCGACAATTATGTTGGGCGTCCCGAACCTCCTATGGTCGCTGTCCATGAATGCCCCCCTGTGGGAATGTTGTTCACTTTTTCCGCGTTCAGGTGGTACCTCCTGCCACGCGTCGATCTGTGCGAGCTGCAAGCTCACTCCAGCACTCGTTCACCACCCCTGTGGACAACCGAGATTTGGACTCCTATGAATTATGTTCAGGTCCACAACCGGCCCAATGAACAAGGTACTCCCTAACAACGCGTGACCGAAGAGTACGCTCTCGGTGCTAGGGTAGGCAAAGGACCTCGTATTGGCCGTCGGCAGCAAGGACTGCTGGCGGTGGCTGAACGGTTCCAATTGTCGTGTATGGAGCCAGCGGGCTCACATGAAACACGTTGTCTATCTTCATACTCGACGGAAGTAGCAATCGGTATGCCACTGGCCCGATGCCACGATGGGAAACGGCCCAATCCACTTCGGAAGAAGTTTTCTTGCCTCTGGCGACTTCAGCCGAAGGTTTTAAGTGCTAAGCAGTACTTTGTCACCGATGTCAAACGAGACCTCCCGACGACCTTTGTCGGCATATGCCTTTTTTCGCTGCCGAGCTGCTTGAAGGTGACCCTTCGCCTCCTGTAACAAGGAGTCGACGCTCGGCAAAGGCTTGAGCGGAAGGAACCTGCCCTTTTGTACTCCCACTCTTCACCAATGAAGAGGGTACTGTTGGATGCCGACCACTGTTCAACACGAACAGTGTGAACTGTGTGGACTCATTCACCGAGTTGTTCACCGCAAACTCCGCCGGTGCTAGGAATTCGTCCCAATCATGCATGGCAGGGTCCATGTACATGCGGAGCATCTGCTCCAAAGTGCAATTCATGCGCTCTGTTTGTCCGTCAATTTGAGGGTGAAATGCTGTCGACATTTGCGATTCACTGCCAAAGTACTCGTGCATCTTTTGCCAGAACTTACTAGCAAGTTTTCAATCTCGATCGGAGATAAAGCGCAACGGCAAGCCGTGGTACTTTACGACACCCTCAAAGAAGAGACGAGCGGTCTCCTCTGCGTTCACGTCAGTGATTGAAGGAATGAAGTGTGTCATCTTCGTCAAAAGAACCACAACCACTAGTATTGCATCGTGGCCACGGGCAGTGTCCGGAAGAGCAGTAATGAAGTCCATGCTGATGCACTCCTATGGAGTCCCAGGAATGGGAAGCTGTTGGAGGAGTCCAGCAGGCTTTTTGTTACTAGCCTTATTCCGAAGACATGGGTCGCATGTCATGCAATACTTACGGACATCGACACTCCATCATGGCCACCAATAGTGGTCTGAGAGTGCCTGTCCGGTCTTTCGGGGTCCCACATGATCTGTGAGCGGCGGGTCGTGGAACTGGGAGATAACCTTTGCTTGAAGGTCTCTCGAGTTTGGCACAACAACTTGTTCTTCGTGCCAGAAGATTCCTGCGGCCTCCACCAAGCCATACTTGTCCAGACGTCGAGAGTCTTGAAACCAAGAATCCACACAGTATCCCATCCAGAGCCTGTTTACAAAACCGTTGTAATGGATAATCTCTCGTGATGGTTGCTACAGAGGTGTAGGGGGATCTGGTGGTTGTACTATTGCTGTTGAAATGGCCATGAAACACCCACTGACCTCAATCGTTGCTTTTATTTCCACATGTTGTTGGCTTAGTGGATTGGCCACATTGATGCGTCCTGGCCGATATTCCCATGTGAACGAGAATTGGTTCAGGTATCGCTCGAACGCGCCTGTCGTCTTGACAGGTTCGGTTGCGTTTGGAAAAACACCAATGGATTATGGTCGGTCACGACAGTCACACCCCCTTCCGCACCCTCAAGGTAGCAACGCCACATCTTGAAAGCGTGTACTACTACAAGGATTTCTTGATCCCCAGTTGTGTATCGCATTTCCGCGGGAATGAGCTTCCGACTCTCATACGCAACTGGATGACCATGCATGAGGATGGCTCCGAGTCCTACAATCGACGCATCACATCAAACCTCCCATGGTTGCGATGGATCCGAAAAAGCTAGTATGGGCGCCGTGGATAGGAGCTCTTTGACTTTGAGAAAAGCGTTCTTCCAATCAGGTGTCCATTCCCAACGCACGTCTTTTCGCGTGAGCCTGGTTAGCGGTGCTACCAGGGTCGAATACCCTTGCATAAACCGTCGAAAGTAGTTTGCAAGGCTGAGGAAAGACCGAATCTGCCCAACATTCTCGGGACGTGGCTAGTCCACAACGGCTTGGACCTTTCGTGGGTTGACACGGATGCCGTCCTTGCCTACGATGTGTCCAAGGTATTCGAGCTCATCTTGTGCAAACTTGCACTTTCTCACTTTCGCATAGAACTTCTTTTTCCAAAGGATTGCGAGAACTTCGCCCACATGTTCTATGTGCTCTTCCATTGATTTGGAGAAAACCAGGATGTCATCCAGGTAAACCAAGGTAAACTGTCCAAGTTGCTTGGTGAACGTTCAGTTCATTTCTCCTTGGAAGGTTGCCGGGGCATTTGTAAGCCCGAAGCATAACACTCGGAACTGATAGTGTCCCATGTGCGTTCGAAACGCAGTTTTGGACACATCATCTTCCATGATGCGGATTTGATGGTACCCTTGTGACAAATCCAAGGACAAAAATACTTTTGCGCCTTGGAGTTGGTTAAAAAGGTCCTCAATCCGTGGTAAGGGGAATTAATTTTTCACCGTCAGCTTGTTCAATGCCCGGTAATCTACGCACATGCATAAACCACCATCCTTTTTGTTCACAAAAAGGATTGGAGCACCGTACGGCGAGCTACTGGACTCAATCCACCCTTTTGCAAGGTACTCTTTGATTTGGCGTTCGGCTTCTTGCCTTTCTACTAGACTAAGGCGATACGTGGGTCTGAACGGAGGAGTCGCCTCCGGTTGCAGCGGAATTGTGTTGCCCATGTGTCTTTCTGGTGGAAGCCCAACCGGTGGGTCTTGGAATACATCTGAAAACTCCGCCAGTAGAGATTTGATCTCTTGTGGCGCGTCTTCCTTCACGCCGTCCTCCACTTTCTACAGCTGAGCCAAGAAGTATCGACAACTTTGTCGAATACGTCTCTTGACCTGCATTGCAGACAAGCTGGCATGGACTTTCAGTCAGGTTGGTGATAATTCCGTACTCGGAATCAACGAAAAGCGGCGCTGTCCTTTTCGGAGGATCAAGCACTTTGATTCAAAGCACATTAGAGCCTTGTTCTCATGGAGCCAGGGGTCGCCTAACACCACCTCAAACGGGTCAAGAAGGTTGAGTACCTTCAATGTGAAACTTTGTGTGTACCCTTGAATGCAAGTTTTTGCTTTCCAAGTACCGATCACGGGTACTGCACGGTTGTCACCGACAACAATTGCACCATTCGATGGCTCATACTTCAGGCCAACCTGTTGGGTAAATCCAAGGCTAACAAAAGAGTTGTCCCCTCCAGTGTCAGCAAGTACGTTCACGGGAGCACCAGCTAGGTGTCCTTTGAACTGCATCGTCATGTTGCCTCCACTCTTCCGAGTGAACAGACTCGACGACAGCAAGCGGAGTTTGTGATAAACATGGAATCTGTACGACGGGTGTTGCAACTCCCATGATTCACCCATTCGAGTCCACATCTTGTGGACACGTGTGAATTCGGCTAGCACCTTCCAGTCTTTAAACTTGACTGGGTCAAAACTGTCGACTAAAGGTAGTGCAAATGTGATTGAACTCATTGCTTTGAGGGCGTTTTCTTCAATCACTATGTCACACAACTCTTGCACAGTGGTCGGTGTTGCCACCACTAAGCATGTATGATCATGCATCTCGCCCGGAGATGCAAGGTTTAGTGGGCAATGTCGGTCAGCAAGTGTAGATTGTGGTTCAACAAAAGGAGAGAAGACAACAGAGAAATTTGAACTCGTCAAAAACTCAACCTGTTTAACATCCTCATCTAAAAACATGAACCCACATTTGCGATCCAGTTTTACCCCTGAGTGGTCCCCACTAACGTCACTCAGGGGTGGGGAAAACCCGTCCCACGGCCCTGTCCGTCACCACGGACGGGCCCATTGCTGCGATCGCGACCCTGTCCATGGCCCTGTCCGCGGCCTCCTGCTGCACCATCCCCACGAGGTAATACTGCTGCAACTAACGACGCGTTCCTGTCCACCCCCAGGAGCCTAAGGGCACTAAGCCCTAAAGTGGCCCGGTTGCATGCAGTTGTGGCAGAGCCCTTCGCGGAAGGATGTGTTGCGATGCTCAAGCGCCGCCTATAGCTTGTCATTCTCGCGGTTGCGCTTGTTGTTGGGGCCCTTGTATCCACCAGCCCTCTTGGCTGGAGGGTTTGCAGGCTGCTTGCCCTTGGCCCCGTCTCGCTGTCCAGCTGACCCACCAGTCCCTGCAGTGTTCATGCGCATGTCGCGGCCTTGCTGTGCACGCGCGTTCGGCCGTGCATCAGAGTAGTGCTTCAGGTTCGCCGAATACACTTCGCTCATGTAGTCACGCAACGCCTTCGAGCTTGTCCAAGCTTGGCTAGTGGCTGTCGTGGTGGTCTTGTTCTTCAACTTCTCACTGGCAAGACCATCACGCAAGTACTCCAGTAGCATGCACTCCGGGTACTTGAATTTCTGAGTCCCATCGCCCTCGGTGAAGCTTTTGACTTCCTCTACGAGTGCGGCAAACTCGCTCAAGTAAGATTCGAGCGAGCTGCCCAGCTGCCTGAAGTCCTTGATCTTGTGGAAAGTGCGCTACGCCTCCTCACGTTGGGTACACTTCTTGCGCATGATCGCGCAGAAGGCCTCCCACGGCATGGGCCTTCTTAAGCAATCGGCTCGAGTTTGCCGCACGACGATGACGATGGTCGCGATCCTCATCGCCTTCGCCATCGTCGGCGTCGTGCTCTTCGTCGGGGTCCCCTTCTAGGAGATCCTCCTCCATTGGGTCGTCCGTCGCGTGGGGATTGCCCACGTGCACATCGACGTGCTCGTCGAGCACTTTTTCAGCCTCCGCACGTTTCTCGGCATCGCCGAGGTCGGCGGCGGTTGCCTTAGGCGGTGTGGTGGCCTTAGGCGGTACAGTTGCCTTAGGCGGCACGGTTGTCTTAAGCAGTACGGTTGCCTTTGGATTGGCAACCGTGCTCGCGGTGGCGGCTCCCAAGAGGGCTGAGTCTCTAGCTCCTGCTCTGAAGTCGTTGTCGGAGTTCGCCGAATGGCGTTCTCAGTCCGCGTCAGGGGTTTACCCCCTTTGCATGACTGAGGGGCAATTGTCATCAACGACCCAGAGCAGGGAGACTCGAATGTTTTGAGTATCCGGAGGCCCATTTTCGTTTTCAACCAAACCCCTGGTTTTGGGACTCAAACCGGGGGATTTTATCTCGAACTTGTGTGTTTGCATGAGTTATTTCATTTATTTTATGTCGAAGTTCGTCGCGAACGAACTTCGATTTACGTTTTGCCGTTCTGGCGCAAAATCGTCACGTGCAAGGCACGCTGGCGATTTCGCGCCAGCTCTCTTGACCTCACCCTTGCTCCCCCTATCCCTCGTCCTCACTTGCTTGTTTTGCAAGGAGGGCGAGGGGGGGCGAGGGCACGAGGCCACGAGGCCTCGCCCTCAAGGCCCTTGTGGCCTCTGAGCCGCCGATCAGGCTGAGGCCGCGATCGGCGGCTGGCGGCTGGCTGGCCTGTGGCCGGCTGGTCGCTTGGCTGGCCGCCGGCCGTCTAGCCGGCTGGCAGCGAGCTGGCCGGTGGGCAGCGAAGTGCTGGCCGCTGGCCAGCCCTTGCTGACGCGAGGGGTGGTGCGCAACCACCTGTCGCTTCAGCGAGGAGGGAGGGCCGAACCGGCCCTCCTACTACAATTTTGCACACTACGTAAAAACAAAAAATAGTGTGTGTTGCAAATCGCACGCGACATCGCACGTCGGAACGACGGAAGCAAGGCCAACATCATCGGCCCCTTTTTTTGAAATTTTGACAGCTAGCGTATATCAAGGTCTTGTTTCTATCATTGTAGCGATTTAGCTCATAGAGTAGCTTTCTTACATGATAAGTGAGACATTAGATTGTCCTATTGAACGGCAGTTTTCAACCTTAAGATACGTTATTTCATCATACCACATATCGTACATACTAGACTGCAGTATTTCTCCGTAGAAATATTTTGGAGTATGATTTGTACATGAGTATTGCAAATATTGTATATACAAACATGTTTATTTATATAACGGAACGGACGGAATCCTTGGCCAACTAGGCCAAAACCGCGGTGCTTGAGGGTCTCCGACCCTCAAGCCATCCGGTCCGCCCGTCCACAGGCCAGGGACCCCGTGCGAGCCACGTCGGACTGGCCGCGCGCTACACTCCCACCCGATAGGAGTGAGCCGCCCTCGGCGTCCGCACGTCGGACTTGAACCACGGCGCTCTGATACCAATGTAATGGAACGGATGGAATCCTTGGCCAACTAGGCCAAAACCACGGTGCTTGAGGGTCTCTGACCCTCACGCCATCCCGTCTGCTCGTCCACAGGCCAGGGACCCCGTGCGAGCCACGTCGGACCGGCTGCGCGCTACACTTTCTAAACATGCTTAGTCGTGATTTGTAAGATCGTATGATCTAAGAGCTCAAGGTTTTTCTTGCTTGTTTGATCAAATTCATTGGCACGAATTCGCTTTCGATGATTGACCTTAAGTTGAAAATCAATATGCGGATGACCTCGTCGACCTTGCATCCGTTCTCTAGGCGTGTGATGCATAGTGCGATCGGCAACGCGCATTTTTGTGAATGTGTGCAACCTTTGCACGAATAAATACTTTGGGAGGATGTCAGTTCAAAAGTGCAAAACTGATCGTGCAACAAACATCAAACATTGAGGGAGGAGAAGACATCCAATCGCTATAATGGACGTTCTTCAGTACACGCTTTGATGATTCATCTGCACACTTACATAATATAAACATACGTACATGTAAATGGTTTATGGATAAGTAAATGCACGTTCATTGAATGGAAGCTTATAGTGCTGGCAGGATTCTTTATTTGGCACTTCTGATGCAAGGTTTTTCCTCAAATCCATGTCTTGTTTTGCGCGATATATGGAGCAAAAGAAGCAAAGGCGACGAGCTCGCACCCATGTTTTTGTCTCGGGAGGTGTACAAATGTTAGGATATGATACTCCAATATTTCAATCGGAGGATATGACAAACGACAACCAATCGATCGCTATGTTTGATGACGATCGTGTGGATGGTACTTTCTGAAAGAGAATATTCCCTCAACAGTTATGAGTACTATGAGCTGATCGATTGTCGTCGAACAACCAATCGTCTTATTTATTGGCATACTGGAACGATCCGTAAACAAAGCAATATAGTAATGTTTCTAAAACTAATGTTATGGTCCATCATTAACCGATGTCACTTGTCACGAGGATTGTGTGGGGCTCATTTGAGTAAATGTGTGGAAGCTTCCTAGCGAAACAGCCGTCGACTAGGCGTAAGTGCTTGGTCAGACGGTGACGATAGTCACAAGTCGTGCACACAATGGCAAGGGTCTGGCTAGGAGACACAAGGGAAAGTGTCATAATGGTTCAATAGCATTTGCAAAGAGAAATGAAAAATGACAGGTCCATGGCATAAGTACCTGCCGTGGCGCACGGCGGGTGTCACACGCGGCAGTCCAAGATCTGTCCTAAAACCGGCCAAAAATCATTGTTTTGGCCGTAACTCTGCACAGACATGTCAGAATACTACGCCGTCTGAACCTAGACGTGCTGGATCACAAGTCAGACACTACGACTGGTCACATGCATGCATCCAACATCAAACGATGAACACACAATGCAAAAACATGCGAATCGGGCCCACAGCTAGTCCACCGATAAACTCCTACGTGCTGCAAAAAAAACTACAGGAGGTCTCCATCGGTTGTCGGTCAGCTCCAACCTGGTAGTCCACCACCAGATGACGCACTGGTACCACCAGGGTCCGCATCAAGGATCTGCACGAGTATGGACACGGCCGAGTGGTCAGAGTTAACTCTACAGGTTGACAGGAACGTCACAAATCACAACACTCCCCTATGACCCGATGGTACGCATGACCATACACGTGCAGCACTGAGACGAGTGCAACAACGAGTGCAACGAGAGATGTGACACGGACACAGACCCACCCCATACTCAACCACTCTTAGGCAAGGGGCGAAGCCCAAGAGAACGAATGACCATCTGGAATTTTTCGTGTGCTAGTACCTTTGTCAAGAAGCGAGCACGCTACATGTCAGTGCCAACCCAAATGACGGAGATTAGGTATTGCTCCACCAGATCATGCACAAAGTGATACTCAACCACAATGTGCTTTGTGCAAGCATGAAAGACACCACAGTTCTCTACAATAGCAAGAGCACTCTGGTTGTCGCAACGAAGCACAATGGCAGGTACTGACTGACCCAGCTCAAGGAACAAGCACTGGAGACATAACGCCTCAGCAACCCTTGCACCCAGAGCAACATACTCTGCCTCCGATGAACTATGTGCAATGCAATCCTGCTTCTCGCTACGCCAAGACACAACGGTAGCACCGAGTAGGAACACGTAACTGGTGTGACTGCATCCATCTCGGCTCCAGGCCCAGTCGTTGTCAGTGTAGCCATCAAGGACCAGCGAACACTACAGGCACAAGCCGAGTCCGAGGTATGGTGTGGAGACCACGTACCGCACCACTCGCACAGCCGCATGAAGGGCTCTAGCGCGTGGAACCTGCGAAAACTGAACAAGGTGGTTGACGACGAAGGTGATGTCAGGACGCGTGGTAATGGCCAGGTACATCAGAGATTCGATGAGACAGAGGTACAAGGTCACATCCATTGTGTCCCCCAGCTGTGTGGGATTATCCACCTTCAAATCATCCTCCCCGTCAGGCGTGAGAGGTATGGATGCCGTGGGCACTACACCAAGAAGGTCGCTGAAGCGCTCCCCTACAACACGTGCGTATTGGGCCTGATGCAACAGTAGAGTACGACGTCTGTTGTCTCTCATGATCTCCATGCCAAGAAACACCGCTTGAGGACCGAGGTCCTTCATCTTGTAGGCCGTTTGGAGAACATCCTTGGCCTCCTTCATGGCCTCTATTGAAGGAGACGCAATCAGAAGGTCATCAACATAGACGAGGATGGCGGTGAACCTCTTAGGCGTTCGTTGGATAAAGAAAGAGGGATCTGCCTTGCTCTTTAAACATCTCGCACGCGTCAGGGTAACAGTGATGTTCTGGTTCCAACACCGGAAAGACTGTTTGAGTTTGTAGAAGGACTTGCGCCAGACCTTGTCACCGTCCTCAAAGCCAGGTGGCTGAGACACGTAAATGTCCTCATCTAGAGAGCCATGGAGGAATGCATTGCTTAAATCCATCTCATGGAGTTCCCAGTCATGCTGAGCCACAACACTGAACAGAGCTCAAGCTGAGGTCATGCGGCCGACAAGGGCAAACATGTCAGTATAATCGATGACCTCAATCTGAGAGTACCCCTTGACGACCAAGCGAGCCTTGTGGCGTTCCAGTGAGCCAACCGGCTTCAAATTCTTTTGAAAGACCCACTTGACCTGAATAGCCTTCCTCCTAGGTGGAAGGTCAACTAGCTCGTAAACTCCGTTCTCACAGATGGTGCGAAGCTCATCCTCGCAGGAAAAACACCAAGAATCAGAATCCTATGATGAGAGAGCTTCTCTCAGTGTGCCCAGGTCACGCGCCATAGAGGGAGAGCTCTGCGGGGCAAGAATGCATGCCTCAGTGCTAGGTCTGACAACCATAAGGTCGGCTGCAGCATCACAAGCGATATATAACTCACGAGTGACGAGGTCGTGCCCTACCGGGCACGTTGGATGTACCTCTGTGTGCTCAGTGCAGACACTTGGGCCTACAGTATTTACGCCGGGGTCACCACTCGCGATGCTACGAGTGGAGCGCCTGGGTGTGGGACCAGACACTCGTAGAGCTCCGGAGTCCAATGGTCGAAGACGACTGCCCGGCTCACGGGAGTAACCTAAGCTTGAAGGGTGCATCTCAGGCTTACAAACAGGCAGAATCGTAGCTGGGGAGGGCTGAGGCAAGGGAGTTGGTGATGCCGTGCGAGCAGATATGTGTGTGGGAGACACTGGACTCGGTGTCAAATAGGAGCAGTTGAGGCAGGGCCACGCACAGAGGCAGGAGTGTCGGCGGGCACAGGTACGGTCACAGGAGTACGCACAGGTGAAGGATTATGGGTACCTGTGGGGTGCGAGGGGACAAGGGTAGAGGCCTGCGGTGCTGGAGAGGTCTCTAGGCCGCCAGCGATGATCGCTGGGTCATCAAGAGTCGGAGAGGTGGAGGCAGCTCAAACAGACACATCAGCCTGGCGAGAGGTGCTTGCAGGTGCAGAATTCCCCATCTGTAGAGAAACCTCACAGGTAGGAATGTGCATGACGGACAATGACATAATCAAAGTCAGATCACGGTAGGTGAGGAACTGAAAGAATAGTTCGTCGCGTGAATCAACAATGTGACGACGAGCAGGATCCAAGAAGTGCCAGGCCTTCGACTGCGCGGAGATGTCCACGAAGGCACACAAGCAACCCCGCGGTGCGACCTTGAACCCCTGCTGGTCCTCGGTGTACCACACAGAAGCCAAGGATCCCCTGACGTAAGTGAGGCACAGATCAGCATGGTGGCCAAACCAAAGCTCATACGGTGTGACGTGGTCCGGAAGGGGACCATGCGAGAGGCGGTTCAAGACCCCAGTCATATAGGCAAAGCCTTCAAAAGCAAAGGACTCCGGGAGACCGCACTCAGAGCGCATAGCACGAACCGCATCCTCCATGGTGTGGTTCGAGCGCTCATAAACAAAGTTCTGCTGAGGAGTAGCAAGAGCAGAGACCTGGTGAAAATTCCCGTGCTCGGCGAAGAAGTTGTCCATCTGATAAAAAAGCTTGCTGCCGTGATCCGAGCAAAAGGTATGCAGCATGTGGCGGGACTGACGCTCAGCCATCACTAGCTAGAGGCAAACCGCGAGAGCAGCATCACTCTTCTGGCACAGCTTGTAGACCCACTGCATCCGAATGAAGTCATCAGTCAGGGCCAGGACGTATTGGCCCCGATCGAAGAGAGAATCGACAGGAATTGTGGACACCCTCTCGAGTTAGTCCATTCGGACCAAGAAGGTCCGAATGGACTAACTCAAGAGGGTGAAGTGCACGAGAACGAGAATCAGGGTAGGTGCAAGAATGCATCTTACCCTGAGCGCAGAAGAGACAGTCGGTCTTGGGCAGCTTCTCGAAAGAAGCAACGTCAAGACCGAGGACGGGCTGTGTCCGAATGAGGTTCGACCCAGTGTTTGAGCTTATATGACACAGGAGGCGATGAAGCAATAACTGGTGCTCAGGGGATAGAACACCAATGACAAAAACACGAGCGGAAGGGGAGGGGGAGCAAGGAGCAGAAGTCCGAGAGTCACGATACAGGTCAGCCACAACAAAGGCACGAAGAACAACGCTATGAGTGTCAATAGCAGTCATAGTTGCTGACTTTGTAGTGTGCTCCACAGAGAGTCCCATCAGTGTGCAAGCACGGATAGGAAATAAACTGAGCTCGAGGTCAGGGACAAACAGCACCTCAAAAATATACAGGGGGCCAGACGCACCATCGAAACACACGACTGGCAAGGACTGACCAGAGCGTGTGCAAACAGAACGAACAGACGCAACAGGGTAGAGAACAACAAAATCACTACGACGACAGGTCATGTGATGAGTGGCACCGGAATCGATGATCCAAGTGCAACCGGAATCACGACTAGAGGATGTCATTGTAAAACTGGCAATGGAACACTTGGCCTCAGATGGACGTTTGGGCAACAGGTGGGGAGGAACGACGAAGGGCACAAAGGTGAGGCTCACGAATGCAATTCGTACAGTCAGGCCCATCGTCATCACATGCCGACTGTGCCCCTCCACACAAGTCATCCCGAGCCACAAGGACAGAAGAACGGACAGTCTGTGAACCAACCGGCTGTGAAAACACAATCGCACCCCCCTAAAAGAGAAGTCCAAGAAGGTGTCGGAGCTCGCTGATGGTGTGGTCACATGGATCTAGGTCACCGCTGGTCGCCAGTGATGAAGCAGGAACTGTTGCGGTCATGGTCGCCACGCGCCCGGAGGATGTGTTGCTCAATGTAGACCGTGGTGTGTGCGCAGCCTGGAGCCCGCGAGTAATATATGCCCAGTCGAGCGGCTGCTGGCACTCGGTGTAGCGATGAGGGCCTCCACAGTTGTAGCAATGAACAGAGTGTCCACTGCTACTGCCTAATGATGGCTACTGTTGTGACTATTGCTGGCCCGAGCCGCGCCTCCGTCGCCCCTTCTTCCCTTGTGCTGTTGCCGCGACACCTCGTGTCTGAGTCGGTGTAATCAGGGTGGAAGGGTAGGAGGATTACGTGACAGAGAATGGAGAAAAAGTCTGCAAGGGGAGCATCGGTGGTGACACGACGACTGTTGCAACAAGGGAGATCTCCTGATGAGCCACGGCTACCTCATGGACGGAAGTCACCTGGAGGAAGAGCTGGTGCACCCAGGGAAGAAGTTGTAGTGAGGCTAGAAAAGGCTTGAGTACAGCATCGCTGTACCTCGTGAAGATATCTGTGTGCTCAAGGCAAACTCAGAGCATGATCATGCGGAACGTCCACGGTTGTGTACCTCCTGAGGTCCCAAGGCGCGTATAGATGTGAATGGAGCGTCGCCAGTGGTCGGCTGCAGGCTCGGTATGCCCATGACAAAGGGAGTGAAAGGCATGAATGTGCGCGGCGCGGGTCGTGTGCGTCTGTGCAGCAAGCAGGGATAATGCCAAGTCCCAGCCCCCGCGTGGATCAGCGCCGGCGCCTGTGCCGGCCTCGCCAAGGAACGAGCGGAAGTCGATGACAGTCTCGCGTGGCATGGCGTAGAGAATTCTACGCATTGTCCTAGCTGCTGTTAGCACCTGTGCTCAGTCTGTAGTGTGACAAATTGTAGTAGTAGGGCCACACGCCCTCTGAAGTGGCCCAAACCTGGAAGAGGATCTACCAGTAGTCAAAACCGTCCTCGCTGACATAACGTGGGGGCGGTGTCTCGAAGTCCTTGGGTTACCGCTTCATAGGGAAAGAAACCACAGGCTGGGAAGGACGAGGGATGGGAAAGACACCGAGAAGAGGGTAGTTGCTGGGGTGGAGGTCAGGCGATGATCAAATCTCGGGAAAGCGAGATGTGTGTGGGGGCCGAGAGCTTGTGTGAAGCTGGCAAAGATGCTCCTGAAGCACACAAATCTTGCGCTTCGGGGAGTCGCCCTCCATTCCTGGCATATCTAGATCCTCGTCCCAAGGATCAAAAGGTGGCGGGTCGGCTCCAGCTCCTATCGCCGGTGCTGGAGTTGACTGTTGTGTAGAGGGTAAGATCTCGGCCGCTCTCTCAGAGGTTTGTCATGGGGTCGTGGAATGACCCCGAAGGAGCTCAGTGATTGTGCGGATGGCATCAGTATGCTCCCGTTGCAGGCGTCACATCTCAACCAGCTGGCTCCGCAGGTCCTCAATAGCCTGCGAGCGTGGGCTCATGACCCATGAGGAGGAAGAAGAGGGATCTAGTACCCTTTTTCCCTTATCACCGGACGGAGCTATGTCGCGGCTCATTATAGGCCGAGACATCAATGTGGTCGGATTGCAAAAGCATCAGCATTTCTCGAGGAGTTGAAATGCTGGCAACTTTTGATACCATAAAAGACAGCTTCCTAGCACTACTGGCGCTGGCGTGGCAACACAAGCTGGCCAACTAACTCACTAGCACACAGAGGTGGAGGTGAGAAAAGCAAGGGGTTGGCTAGGGACACAGACAAAGTGTCATAAGCTGCAAATACCGAATGGTGCAGAGAGAGATGACAACTAAGCCCAAGACAACCTAAATAGTGTCTCTGACCTAGTGGGTGCACACACACACGGCGCACAAGGGCGCACATTTTCTAGTAGGACAAAACCGTGGGAAAAGCACAGTTTTGGGCATAACTGCCTGAAGACACGTCAGAATGACAAGGCGTCTAAACCGGAATGGCCGCACCATTGAGAGCTACGTCCTGATAGGATGCACGCCTATGTGATGTCCCACAACACAAATCTAAATGAGAAGAAGGTCTTCTGGGTGCCCGTCCGGCCACTGGTCTTCTGCCATCGTAGCCATTTTAGGGATCTACACGGGAATGGACATGAACCGAGGGGTCACCATAAGTTGTGTACAACACACATAACAACACTCCCCCGTGACCGGAGGGTGATATGCGTCCATGCACATGTAGACACTAACGCTGTATAGAGCAGGGAACACATTGACGCTACAGGTAGCAAGCACATCACACGTAAGGTGGCACATGAGGAGGCAACCTGCAACATGAGTGGCCGCATGAAACTTCAAACGACCCAGAGCCTTGGTCAGAAAATCTGTGCACTGCATGTTAGTGCCCACGTGGATGACTCGGATCTCACCATGGTCAACCAGATCATGCACCAAGTGGTGCTCGACATTGATGTGCTTTGTGCGTACATGAAACACACCCGAGTTCTTGGCTATGGCCTCCGCGCTCATGTTGTCACACTGAAGGACCACGGGGGGGATGGACTGACACAATTCACCCAGAAAATGGACAAGCCAGACACACTCAGCTGCACTGGCATCCAGAGCAACATACTCTGCCTCCGCAATACTACGTGCGATGCATCTCTGCTTCCCACTATGCCAGGACACCGTAGTGCCGCCAATGAGAAAGATGTAGCTCATGCGGCTCTTGCCATCTGGACTCCACGCCCAGTCACTCTCAGTGTACCCATCGAGCACAATGGAAACCTGCTTGCAAAAGCATAGGCTGAAGCATGCAGTGGACAGGGTGCAGAGCTCACACCGGACTGCTGCCTCCAGTGTTCGTTGGCGTGGAGCCTGCGAGAATTGGGCGATCAGGTTGACGGTGAAGGCAATATTGGGCCGTGTCGTGGTGGCCAAGTACATGAGCAAGCCGATGACTCGCAAGTAAAGGGTCACGTCGACTGGCTCCCCCAAGTCGGCTGGATCATCCACCTTCAGGGCAGCCTGCCCTTCAGGGGGCATGGGTGTGGAGATCGTGCGGGCGGCAGTGAGGAGATCAGCAAAGCGCTCCCCCACAGCCTCTGCGTAGCATGCCTGATGGACGCGGAGTGTGCGGTGGACACATTCGCACACGATCTCCATCCCCTGAAAGACAGAGGCCTCGCCAAGATCTTTCATTTTGTAGGCCAAGGAGAGAACGGCCTTGGCAGCATTCATTGCTCCCAGGTTGGGTGAGGCAATGAGAAGATCGTCCACATAGATGAGGATGGCAGCGAGCGGTGTAGGGGACTATGAGAGGATCAGGGATGGGTCGGAATCGTTCTGAACGTACCCAGCGCGTCTCAGCGTGCTGGTGATCTCCTGATTCAAGCAGCGAGGTGACTGCTTTAGGCCGTACAAGGCCTTCCGCAACCGGTACAGGCGACATGTGTCATCCTCAAAGCCGGGTGGCTGGACCATGTAAATCTCCTCCTCAAGGTCCCCGTTCAGAAACATGTTGTTGACATCCATGTGATGGAGCTCCTAGTTGTGCTGTGCCACCTTGTTCAGTAGCGTGAGCGTGGTCGTCATCTGGCCAACAGGGGTAAATGTCTCAGTGTAGGCCACACCAGGGACCTGGGAGAAGCCTTTTGTAGTCAAGCGCGCTTTGTAGCGCTCCATAGTGCCATCTGGTTTGAGCTTCTTGCATAGGAACCACTTGGCCTTGATGGCCTTGCAGCTCTTTGGCAAGTCCACCAGCTGAAAGACGTCATGCTCTCGGATGGCATCGAGCTCAGCCTGACAGGCAGCGCGCCACTGCTCAACGTTGGGGGCTGACAAGGCCTTAGGCAGACTGGTAGGATCAGGAGATAACTGTGGTGCACTTCGTGTGGCCAGGGCATATGCCGCAGAGGGAGGGTCGATCGTCACCATGGACTTAGTGGCGTCACGAGCGAGACCGCGCTCATGAGCAAGTAGTGCCATGCCGGTGGCATAACCAGGGTGAACCTCCGTGAGGCCGCGAGCACTCAGGCCGAGGGCCTTCATGCCATGGTCACCACTCACGACGCTGCGCGTGGGGCGAGGACGGAGGTATTTGCCGGGTGCCCATGTGTAGGGGTCCGACGAGACAGGAGCAGTGGCTGCTACCGACTCACATGTCGGTGTGGAGTGCTCGGTAGGCTCGTCATTAGAGGATGGCGCGGCCGTAGTGGCTGGGGACGGACCTTCAGCAGACGCGGGCACGTGAGCGGCTGGATGCGGGGACGGCTCTCAGCCAGACACGGACAAGGATGCAGGATCAAGAAGGGCCTCAGATGCAAACGTAGACTCAGGATCGTGCATGGCCTCAGACACAGAGACGGACTCGGATGCAGACTCAGACATGGGCGAGAGCGGAGAGGCGGGGGCGGGGGAGCGAGCCGGAGATGGGACCAGGCTGGGGGTGCCGATGGGCACAGCCTCTGGGGACAGCCCCTGGGGTGTCGACAACGGAGTGATCGCACTGGCTGGGGGCACTGTGCCACTCGTGACAGGAGCCTCCCCCACACTACGTGATCTGGCACACCCAGGGTCATGAGTAGCACGAAGGTCGTGGATGCGAGCAAGGTCGTGGAATGCAAGATGCTCGAAGAAGAGAGCATCACGGGACTCCACGATGCGATGTCGCTCAGGATCCCAGAATCGCCAGGCCTTCGACCGCGAGGCCACGCCGACGAAGGCACAGAGACGGACCCATGGAGAGAGCTTGCTCCCTTGCTGCTCCGGCATGAACCAGACATAGGCAAGGGAGCCCCAGATATGAGCCAGGCGCAGATGTACACGACGCCTGTACCACAGCTTGTAGGGTGTGCGGTGACCTGGGAGGGGGTCGTGTGGGATGCGGTTCCAGACCGAAGTCATGTACGCCATGCCCTCAAAGGCAAAGGCCTCAAGCATAGCACTGTCGGCGTGCATAGCGCAGACACAAGCATAGCACTGTCGGCGTGCATAGCGCGCCCTCCATGGTGCGGTTCCAGCGCTCCGAGACACCATTCTGCTAGGCGGTGGCGGGAGCATAGAGGTTTTGGAAGACACCAAGCTCGGTGAAGGAGCGGGCCATGTCCTCAAGGTACTCGCCACCGCGGTCAGAGCAAAAGGTCTGAAGGGGGCGGTGGGACTGGCGCTTGGCCATGACTAGCCAAACACGGACAGCGATGGCGGCATCGCTCTGTGACGCAGACTGTAGACCCAGAGCATGCGCGTGAAGTCGTCAGTCACCGTCAGGACGTAGCGGCCGCGGTCCTCCTGAAACTTAACAAGGAGCGGACCCAGGAGGTCGGAGTGGAAAAGCTTCAAGGACCGACGAGCCCTCGGGGCAGAATCATGATAGGTGGACCAGTGCAATTTGCCTTCAGCACATGTCAGGTAGTCGGTCGTGGGTGGCACCTCGAAGGACGCCACATCAAGACCGAGAGCAGGCTGAGTGCGGATCAGCCTGTCGACAGCCCCCAGGTGTACATGACAGAGGCGTCGATGCAGGAGATGGTGGTGCTTGGGGGACAGAGCACCAGTGACGAAGACACGAGTAGTGGGAGAAGGAGGCAAGGGGGGGGTACTCGCAGGGGACCCAAAGATGTGATAGAGAGATCATCTATGACCGTTCCATGAAGGACGGTCTCCTGGGTATCGCGCACAAAGATGCGAGCATCGGCAGCCGTGTGCGTGACACTCAAGCCCATCTTAGTGCAAACATGGACAGACAATAGACTGAGTTCGGGATCAGGGACAAAGAGAATGTCAGAGATGTATATGGGACCAGCGGGCCCGGTGAACTACAAAACCCCAACACCCTGGACAGGAACCTCATGGCCAACTGCAGTGCAGTTAGAGCAAACAACGCCAACGGGATGCAAGACGACAAAGCCGTGACGACAAAACATCATGTGATGGGTGGCACCAGATTCCACGACCCAGGTGGCATCTGTGTCACGTGCACAAGGGGCAACGTGGAACTCGGTGACTGAAGAGGGCACGGCAGGAAGATGCTTGGTAGGCGACATGGCAAGATGAACGGTGGAGCGTACGTGAGACGCATGCAACCAAGACACGTCATCAGGTCCATCACTTGCACACGACTGGAATGGGGACCAACACAGGTATCATCATGCAACCACATAGACATGCCACAAGTGGTAGAACCCCTCGGCTCAGTCTACTCACTTGCACCTCCCTGGGATGAGCGTAGGGCGAGAAGTTGGTGCAGCTCGGCAATCGTCCTGTCCTAGTCGGCGAGCGCCTGGTCGCAAGGGTTGGTGGGGGAGGCCACTATGGTGGCGGGCTGCTCTGGGACGGCTGCGGTAGAGGCGGAAGAGCGTGCAGTCACACTAGACGTCTAGCGCATGCGCGCCTAGTGCGCCTGCTGCAACCCGCGTGTGACCTTCGTCCAGTCCAATGGGCGGCCCGTCAGGCGAGTGCAGTCAGGGTAGCGATGGTCGCATCCGTAGTTGAAGCACACGAGGCGGCGACTCGTTGTGCTCCCTGAACCGCTGCTACCGCTGCTGTTGTTGTTGTCGCCGCTGCTACTGCTACTCCCGCCGCTGCTAGTGCGGCTGATGCTGCTCGCGCTGGTGCCGCTGCTGGTCCCACCGCTGGAGCCACCGGCTGACAGTTTGTGAGCCTTCTTCCCCCGAGCTGGTGCTGCTGTTGCTGCAGACGTCAGGGAGGAGGATGTGGCGGCAACTGTAGCTAAAGTGGTGTTGCGACGAGCACGGTTTGCGGCGTCCATGCCGGCGACCTCGAGGAAGTGGAGGGTGGCCCAGTGCAGCAGGGTCCTGTTGCTCCCCATGTCACGCAGTAGAGTCCGGTCAAAGTTGCTGAAGACGCGCGCGTAGTCGGGGTGGATGCCGTAGAGGATGATCTGGAGGGTGGAGTACTGTGCAGGGGCATCGTCTGCAGCTCCTAATTTAGCTGGATCGCCCGACGCCAGTAGTCAGCTGCGGACCCCTTAGAAGTCTGGCAAAGGGAGTTGCAGTTGGTGAGGCGCTGGGACGTCAGAGCCAAAGTGTTGCCCTCAAACAGGGTGATAGCCAGTGCCCACGCCGCACAAGGGTTAGCTCCCGAGCCGGTCAGTCGGTTGCCAAGAAAGCCACTGAAGTCTTTGGTGAATTCCGGGGCGGCCTTCATCAGGCCGGAGGCGGCGCGGACCGCCATCTGTGTCTGGGCAGGGTCGGACGCCTAGTAAGGGGTGGAGTAGTAGGCGAGGACCCCCTCACTCATGGCCCACATGCGAAAGCGCGGGTCCCAGGACTTGTAGTCATTCCTAGTCTGAAAGACGGGCGGGTCCGACTCAAACCACTTGGGTGGCTTGACCATCGGCAAAGCGATGGTCGAAGCCACTACGGGACCAGGCATAGAGGAGGTAAACCCCTTGCCTAGGCGGGCCCACAAAGCCAGCTCCTCAAAGCTCAGAGGGCGGCGAGATGAGCCCAGGCCGGCACCGACACTGGAGCTCATGCCTTGGAGGGCTGCATTTGCCTCACGCACTCTGCGGCGCGCCTCCAGGCGGAGGAGGCCTGCTTGCAGCAGCTCCTCCTCACCCTCCTTTCCGGAGGAGTCGGAGGGGGTCTCCACTACCTCATCAGCCTTGCCGCCAAGAGCGAGGTGGTCCTTGCTTGGGTGTGCAGGCTAATGCTGCGGCTAGGGCAGTAAGCCCCTGACCAAGTCCTGCAGCTTGGTGACCTGCCTCGTAAAAGCCTGGCGGCTCTCTGCCTGCAGGTCAGCCAGCACGCGCACTTGGCGCACCAAGGTCGCCAGACTGGGCGGCCGCTGCTGCTGCGGCTGATACGGCTGATACGGCTACTACTACTGCCGCTGTTGCTGCTGCTGCTACTGCTGCTGCTCTTGATTCTGTTGCTGCTGCTATTTCTGCTGCTGCTACGGCTGCGGCTGCTGCTGCTATGGCTGCGGCTGCTGCTGCTGCTGCTGTGGTGACGATGGCGGCGGCAGGCGTTGGCCGTTGACGGAGTTGCCCTTGGCAGCTACATCGTTGGTGGCGCTGGTGGAGGTGAGCTTCGGCATGAAGGCCAGTTCCTCCTTTTTTTTTCTTTTTTTTTTGTTCATGTTGTTGCAAAACACCTCACCGCGGAACACCTTCACAGAACACCTCCGCGGAACACCTCCGCGGAATACCTCATTGCCCAACTTCTGCGAACTACTGGGGAGCACCTCGGACTTACTGCAGAGTAGCCACCGCGTTTGCATCAATGCAGAACACGGAAGGATGCCGCAAACTGCCAGGGCACCTCAGTCAGCTCATTCCGCGACCACCGCAGAGCTGCCGCAACTGGCGACCACGGGATTGCCGCGAGTGGCGACCACAGAACTGCCTCAGAAATGTCACGGACTCGGGACCGCAAAGCACGGTGGAGCACCGCCGGCGTGTTCTAGAACCGCGGCGGAACGCCGTGGATCCGCGGAACACCACGGATCCACCGCGGCACCGTCACCGCGGGGTGATGCACTTCGGAGCGCGGTGTGCGACCGCGGTAGATTTGCGGCACCATTGGCGCATTCCATTGCGGACGCAAGGTTGCCGCGTCCACTGCGGAGATCTTGTCACCGCGGAGCAACGCGGAGTTTCCGCGGAGCGGCTTCTGTTGTCGCGGAACGGCCGCGGAACTGTCGCGGAGTTTTTAAGAAAATGGTCAGAGTTGTGGTGGGTCCTCCCAGGACCTCTTGCCGAGACAGTGGGCGCTGCTGCTGCTACTACTCAAGGCAACGGCTGCGGTCGATGACTGCTATTGCGGTTGTTGTGCCTCTGTTACGCAGCTGTGCAAGCACTGGCTCGCCGCTCTGGTACCACAAAAGACAGTTTCCTAGCACTGCTGTCGCTGGTATGGTAGCACAAGCCGGCCAACTAAATCACTAGCACACACAGTTGGAGGTGAGAACAGCAAGGGGTTGGCTAGGGACACAGACAAAGTGCCATAAGCTGCAAATACTGAATTGTGCAGAGAGAGATGACAACTGAGGCCTAGAGAACCTTAACAGTGTCTCTTACCTAGTGGGTGCGCGCACACGTGGCGCGCAAGGGCACACATTTTCTAGCTGGACAAAACAGTGGGAAAAACACAGTTTTGGGTACAACTCCCTACAAACACGTCAGAACGACGAGCCGTCTGAACCAGAACGGCCGCACCAACAAGAGCTACGTCCTGATAGGCTGCAGGCCTATGTGCTGTTCCACAACATGAATCTAAATAAGAAGAAGTTCTTCTAGGCGCCCGTCTGGCCGTCAGTCTTCTGCCACCGCAGCCATTTCAGGGATCTGCACGGAAATGGACATGAGCCAAGGGGTCATCGTAAGCCGTGTATGAAACACACAACAGAAACGCCAGTAACTTTTGACTCTCCGACCAAAAATCTCACCAGGGAAAGTGCTGGCATCAGCATCACCTGATGACGTCAGCAAAGAAAAATGGTGACGTCAACTCCCCTCCTTTTTTTATGTTCAACCCTCGCGGTTGCTGCGCGAGAAGGCGGCTGCTCCGCAGCAGCCGTGCGGAAGCTGCTTGGAAGCTGTGGAGCAACTTCCGCTCAGCGGTTGCTGCTGCTATGTTATCAGCTGGGACAGCAGCCGCGCGGCTGCTTGCGGAGCGGCCGCCTGGCGGCTACGTGTGCAACTGTGGTAGCAAGTGCACGCTACTGCTGCTGCAAACTGCGGCTGCTACATGCTACTGTCGCCGACGACCGCTGCTGCTGCACCTACTGTTGCCGTTGCTGCTGCTTTGTTGCTATGTTGTTGTCGTCGCTGTTGCTGCCGTTGCTCTTGCGCTGCTGCTGTGCTACTGCCGATACGCGCTGGTGCTGTGCTGCTACCGCCGCGTGTTGCCTCCATCGGTATTGATGCTGCCGTTGCTACTGCTGCTCCTGCTACGCTGCTATTGTGCTAATGCTTTGCTGCAGTGCTACTGTTGTTGGTCAATGCTGCTGCTATTGCATGTGCCAATGTCGGTAGCTACTGGCAACTCTAGCCTATTGCAGCTGTCGCCTGGTGCCGCTAGCGGCTGCTGCAGATAGAGTGCCGGGTGGTGATGGTGAGCGACGTCGACAGCGGTCGGCTGTCGTCGATAGGTCCCTATGGATCTGCTGCAGCGGTGACTCTCACTACTGCTGCTCTGCTGCGTCTCTACTGCGCAGCTCGGTGAGAACTGTCTCACTACTGTGATACCATGAGAGGATGTGTGGAATCTTCCTAGCAACACGGCTGTCAACTATGCGTGAGTTCCTGGTCAGACGGTTACGACAGTCACAAGTCGTGCACACAATGGCAAGGGTCTGGCTAGGAGACACAAGGCAAAGTGTCACAATGCTTCAATAGCATTTGCAGAGAGAAATGACAAATGAAAGGTCCATGGCATAAGTACCTGCCGCGGCGCACGGCGGGTGTCGCATGCGGCAGTCCAAGATCTGTCCTAAAACTGGCCCAAAATCAATGTTTTTGCCGTAACTCTATGCAGACATGTCAGAATGCTGCGCCGTCTGAACCTAGAAGTGGAGGATCACAAGCCGAAGGCTACGACTGGTCACATGCATGCATCCAACATAAAACGGTGAACACACAATGCAAAAACATGCAAATCGGGCCCACGGCCAGTCCACCGATAAACCCCTACATGCTGCAGAAAAATTGTAGGAGGTCCCGGGTAGCGTCCAGAGCTCTAGAGCGGTCGTCGGTCAGCTCCTAGCTGGTATTCCACCACCATATGACGCACCGGTACCACCAGGGTCCTGATCAGGGATCTGCACGAGTATGGACACGGCCCAGTGGTCACAGTTAACTGTACAGGTCGACAAGAACATCACAAATCACAATACCGTTCTGCAGGATCCGCGATGTCTGGAAGCACGATCCTTGGACATCTGCTCGTCATGTTTAGTGACAAGCAGATGTCCAAAGTGGGTATCGGAGTCAAGTCATGAAAAGTGGATAATGGGTGCTTCTTTCTTTAACTTTGGGCGGAGTGCGCACCGATTAAAATCAGTGGGGAGAACGAGGACCCCCATGCCAAAAAGTGGGCATAGTTGTCTTCTTCTCCTAATACTAGCTGATACGTAAATAAAGTTCTCAACTCTGATTAACCCTTTTCCTATGGTGGATGAAAAGGAATCGGACCCTCTAGAGAATCCACAAGTGAGGATCTGCACTTTGATTCACGTACACGAGTACCTCAACTCTGCAAGTGGGTATTTATGTCTTCACGTTCATGGCCCACCATGCGTACGCCTCAGGATTTTTAACAGATTTTAAAGCCATGTTTTCCCAAGCGGGACGTGTCAATAAGCGAGTAACCCCCTGATATTTGAATTCAACGATTGACATTTAATGAATTATGTGATCCTTGATTTCAACTAGTTTTTTTTAATGGGTTGTTTAGGTGATCCAATTTGATCGAATTGGTGGATTTTGAGACCCTTGAATTCAATGAAGTCATGTTCAAGTTCTTGTGTATGACGTGTTGTTCTATGTTGATCAGTGACACCTATGTTTCCCAAGCTATGTAGATTAATGTCACTTGTATATGCTTCCTGTTATGCACATGCAGGAACTAATGCTATGTAAATCAATGAGAGAATGTATGAGGGATCTTAAGTTGAATTATTTATGTGGCTTCTTGAATTCATCAAGCTAGAATATCACCAGATTTCAACTAGATTTCAAAACTTTATGTACGGATTCAAAAATCAGGGGGATAGAAGCATAGTGCACAACAGATCCGCAGTATAAAATGCTGTTGTGCCAAACAGAGCATAGATGGTGGACAGGTAGAAGTTGCATTGTAGAACACGAATTAAAATTTGGGAGGCTTCCTTTTTACCCACCTTTTGAAAAACTGCTGTGCAGGTCACCCACCTTCTGGGGATCGCAGACCGGATAACCCACTTTTTGTCCAGGTGTTTACGCTCTCCCCACTTTTTTATCTTTAAAAAAGAAAAAGAAAAAACTTGGGCCTGTTACCCACTTTTTACCATACGACTCCGATACCCACTTTTGTTTGCGGCAGGTCCATCCTGTACACATCGCAAATATTTTGAAATGGACCCCCAGTCGATGCCACCCACTCCTCGCTCCTTTCTCTCTCCCACCTGCATCTCTCCTACACGTTTCATCTCACTTTGTCCCCTTGTCCCTGCTCACAATCGATGACGAGGAGGGGGATGCGAGGACGAGGGCTTGAGGCCATCGGCCTCGAGCCCTCGCTCTTGCGACGTCGCGGATTCATGGCTTCATAATCGCTGGCCGTCGGCCAGCGAGCTGCATGCCGTCGGCCAGGGAGCTGCTGACCGTCGGCGAACAGCTAGCTTTTTTACGGCCAGCGAGCCGTTTAGTGGGCAGCTGCTGGACGTCGGCGAGCTGCTAGCTGTCGGCGAGCTGTTGGCCATCAGCAAGCCCTTGCCGTGGCGAGGGGTGGCCTCCGACCTGTCCTCCGCATTCGCGGGGGAGATGGCCGGCCCATCCCTTCCCCCACTCCCTCCCCCTCCCCCCACCCCCTCCCCCTTGTGCTCTGTATTGGTCGCGCGACCGATTCTGCCAACGTCCATTCGGTGGCAGAAATATTGGTCGCGAGATCATATTCCAGCACGTTTGTTTGTGGAAAGACGCAACGACATAAAGTCGTCGTTTCATAAACATGACATCAGAAAAACTTTCAGAAAAAGCCCCCTGCCACAATCATCAGCAAAAGTCGGCCATTTCAGAATAAATTGAAGGAGTTTCCCATTAATGCACACAAAATGACGCCTCAAAACGTAAAGAAATAAAAACAGAACCGGTTTTCGTAAATTGTAAAAGAAATGTACGTAATCCCCACTCGGTGAGAAAATCTGACTAAAATATCGGGATTCTGTGCATCTATTCTCAGAATTGGGCACGGCGTTCACGGTTAGTCACTATTCACAATTTTTGGGTATAGTGGTCAATGATTAAAAAAAGTGGGTATTTGGGCAGGCCAACCCTAAAATGGTGGATTAAAGGGATTTACTCTGATCAAGATTTGGGACACTTGAGCAGTTTATAGTTAACGATAAGTGTACTTTGACGACAAGTGTGGAAATGATCGAACATATATGTACAAGTGTCGAGTTATGAATGAGACATAGTTGGGGTCGTTGGTTGGATTATCGAGCGACACGTGCAGAGTTGCGTCGTGAGTGGTTGGATTTGAGGTCTGGTCCGAGAAATTGGGGGTCTTTGAGAATGGACGGTGAACGTGCGAGGTGCATCTTCATAAATCCATATTCGTCTCCGTGCGTCGAGAAGTCGACCGAAAGGTCGTGATACTTCTGGCTTTGGCTTGCAAGAGTGGTCGAAGTTGTCAGAATGTTTGGGAAGGATCGCTGGAGGTGAGGGTAGTTTGCCGGTTTTCCCTAGACCGTTGGAGTGAATATTGAGGTCTCACAACTCGATGGGCTATTTATGTAATAACAGAAATGCCCACTCGGAAAGCTTAGGGACTCGTGTATTTCTGGTAGGTAACACTTCCTCCCCTTTTAGCCACAACGTCGCGGCGCACGTACAAATGTGGCTTGGTGATGGCGGTAATAGCCGTCGATTAAGTGATCAATGTCTCAGAGGTTGTCCTAGGATTCCCAACTGTTGTGCGCGGCGTCGTACCCATGCCACTTGACATTCTGTGGTCTTGCCTGTTGTCGATGGCCGAGGGTGTCCTGGATGACGTACTCTGTGTCTTTGTCCACTTGAACGGGAGGAGGGAGAGGGAAATCCATTCTGGGGAAGTTCTCTCGGGGGTCTTGGTAGTGCTTGATTCCGCTGACATGGAACACAAGATGAACTTGCATAGTGTCGAGGAGTTTGAGTCACGCAACCACGGGGGTTTGCATGCGCTCAATCTCAAACGGTCCCAATCATTGGGGTTTGAGCTTTGAATATTCGGCTCTGCAGAGCTTGATGTTGGTTGAACTGAGAAGGACTTTGTCGCAAGCGGAGAAAACGTCGTCGTTGCGATGTCGGTCAGCTACTCGCTTCATCACTACTTGTGTCTTTGCGAGGATTTGTCATGTTTCCTCCCAAATGGTGGAGATGTCTCGGCGTTGAACTTTGACCGTGGGAATGTTGCTATGACTTTGTAGTCTGGCTCGTGTGGCGAGAAGTTTTCCATGCAACACTTCAAATGGAGTTTTACCCATTGCGGCGGAAACCATCGAGTTATATGTGATTTTGGCGGTGAGGAGTTTTTGTGCCCATGCTGTCCTGTGAGGTTTTCATAGTGTTTGAATAAGCCATTCAAGCATCTGATTGGTTTGCTTGGTTTGACCGCCGGTTTGAGGATGAAACGCCATCAAAAGTTGAATTTTGCCACTATAGTGAGTCATTAGTTCGCACCAAAAACGACTGGTGAATTGACCGTCCCTGTCGTTTGTGACGGTTCTTGGTACACCGCATGGCCATACGATTTTGTTTAGAAACATCCATGCTGTTCCTTTGGTGGTGACGGTGGTTGTCGTCGGGATGAAATGGAACATTTTGGAAAACCCGATGATGACCATAAGGATTGCGTCATATCCCGCGGGTGTGAGCAGCAATCCCGTGACAAAGTCCATGGACATATCAACCCACGGTTCCGTCGGAAAAGGAAGCAGCTGAAGAATTCTGGGTGGGCGCGTACGACGGGATTTTTGTCGCTAGCATGTGTCGCAGGTTGTGTAGAAGTTGGCCACGTCAGATTGCATCTTGTTCAACCAATGTTTCTTTTCCAGCCTCTTCAGCATCTTGTCCTCTCCAAAGTGTCCACCCGGTCCTATGTCTTGACATTCTTTGAGTAGCATACGGCAAAGTAGGTCGTTTAGAGGAACGACCACCTTGTGAATGAATGGCCGTTGCCAGTAGGGTACGTCGTACTAGAATTTTGCCTTGTTGTATCCACTGTGCTGGCTGTAGCCTTGTGTGAACAACCGCTTGAGGTACGAGTCTTGCTGCAGCTATGGCGGTGCTACCTCAGGCATTGAATCTGGTCGGCTGCTCATCGTATCCGTCGGGTTTATCTTGCCTGGCCGGTACTCGATATCTTGGTCAAACCCGGATTCAAGGAACTCCATCCATCAGGTTTGACGTCGACTGAGATTTGGCTGTGTCTTCAGATGTTTCAACACATGGTGGTTGGTGTGCACGATGCATCGACGGCACTCCAAATGGCACCACCATGTCTTAAATGCATGTACGACTGCCAACATTTCTTTCTCGTGTACGCCGTAATTGAGTTCCGGTCCTCGTAGTTTTCGGGACATGTAGGCAACCGGTTGCTTGCCATTGCCATGGTCTTGCAGAAGGACTTTTCCGATGGCCCGGTCTGATGCGTTTGTAGCCATAATGTAGTCGACCGTTGGATGGGCTAATCGTAGGGCTGGCACCGAGGTCAGAGCATTCCACAAAGCAGTGAACGCTTCTTGTTCGTTGTCTCTCCACCACCACTCATTTTCTGTTTGAGTGAGGTCAAGGAGAGGCACTGACACCAGGGTGTAATCATGTACAAAGCGCCGGTAGCAATCGCAGAAGGCGAGGAAAACTTGAATGTCTCGAACGTTGTTTGCGTCGGCCAATCAGTGACGACTGCCACTTTTCTCCGATATATGGTGATCCGCCCACCCTTTATGACGTGACCCAAAACCTCAATCGAACGGCGACCAAAGTTGCACTTCAAGAGTTTTCTGAAAATTTTCTCTCTTTCTAAAACTTTGAGGACTTTTTGCAGACATCCATCGTTCTTCTTTGGGGTCCGGCTGTACACCAAAATGTCTTTGAGGTACACCATGACAAAATCGTCAAGGTATGGGTGGAAAATGTTGTTCATTGCTGTTATGAACGTCTCCCGGGTATTCGTGAGTCCGAAAGGCATGAATGTGAACTCAAAGTGTCCGTAGCGGGTTCAGAACGTCGTCTTCTCAATGTCGGCGTCTGCCACGCGTATTTGGTGATAACTGCTGTGCAAGTCGATTTTGCTGAAGATTTGTGCTCCTCGGAGTTGGCCAAAAAGTCCGTCGGCTCGGAGGAGAGGGTAGCGGTTCTTGATGGCAGTGTTGTTCAATGCCTGAAAATCCACACACATCTCCATCTTACCAGTTCTCTTTCTTGATGAATGATACTGGCGTGGTGTATAGTGATGTGGAAGGACAGATGAATCCCTGACCGAGCATCTCGTCCAGTTGCGTTTTTAGCTTGGTCAGCTGGTGATCGCACATCCGATAGGCCCCTCAAACTGTAGGTCTGCTGCCCGGCTTTAGTTCAATGCGATGGTCGATGTCTCGTTGAGGAGGTTAGGTTTTAGGAGTTCGTTGGGGAAGACATTCGCAAACTCCTGGATGAGTGGTGTGAACTCATCGGGTACCATTGCAAACTTTGTTAACGAAGGTGAGGCTGATGGGGCCGATGATGATTCAGCCGCTGCCACTTGCGCTCCTTCCATTGGCTTGAGATGTATGAGCCACACACGAGCTCCTTGTTGTTTACAGTACTTGACCACGTTGAGCAGTATCGGCTGCCTAGATTTCTGGTTTTTGGATACCGCGGCTTCCTCTGTTGCTTCCACCTCTGCTGCTTCCACTGTCGGCTTTTGTCCCACACGCGGGAGCTATTGTTTGGCGCCGTCAATTTCCGAGTAGACGTCGTCGCTGTTCCTGTCAACTTGCGGATTGTGCCCATATAGGAAATCTCGTCCATGGATGATTTCGTGATCACTCATTGGACAGGACCGCCAGACCGTTACATCCCGTAGATCTCCCATTTGTAGTCGTAGTGGTTCTTGGAGGCTCCGTATTTGTAGTGTTCCGTCGACGGTTTTTCCTTCAAACGCCCCTGGTTTGGCGTGCAAACCCAGCTTTTGGACCATGTTTTTTCCTATGAAGCTGTGTGAAGCTCCTCCATCGGATAGTGCCGGTACCGTTCTGCGACTTTTGCATCTTCGAGGCTGAACTATTAGCAGTATCGCCGGTTGGTCATCCTCGTACCCCTCGTCGAACTTTGCAATCTCAGAAGCTTTCTGCAGCAATGTAGGCCGTTTAGATGGACGATCGTTTGGCGCAGATCACTCCGTGCGGACAAGAGGTGCGCCTTTCACTCCTACCCTTTGCTGTTTCCCGACTTGGTTTTTTGCGACTTCTCCCTTTTTTTGGCCTGCTGCTTGCTTTGACAGTTGCGAGCAATGTGCCTGACTTTTCTACAGTTGGAGCAGGTTTGCGTGTCTCTCTGTCGACGGTGTCTACTTCCACTGGAGTCGAGGAGTCCGCCGACTTGATTCTTTTGTTTCCACAATAATTGTGGTTGGGAGGTTGCCATCAGTAGGATTTTTTTGTATCCGAGCATTATAGTTGGCGCTTTCCATCCTTGCTACCGTTGCGATCATCCACAACAAGTTATTTTGGATACCAAAATTTGCAATTTCTCGCCGGATATCTCGCTTGAGACCGTTGTTGTAGTGAAAACAGAGTTTATCGGGGGCAATGTCTGCTCTTGTGATGATCTCACAGAATCTCCATGTGTACTCTGCCATGCTGGACTGCTGACGGAGACACTTGAGCTTGAACCGTACGTCATGTTTTTTTTTTCAACCGTCCGAATCGTGCGAGCATCGCGCATGAGAATATTTTCCAGTCGGTTGGTGTTACCAGCTCGTCTTGCTAGTGTGGGTTGATCTACTCCAAGGGTAGAACACCTGTGGTCGGTGATATGAGACGAGCACCGTTTACCATTGATGATGCTCCGCCAGTCTCCTACTGGCGTTGGATGGTCTTTAGATCAAACCACCAACTTAGCTTGGTGCCACGCAAAAGCACGGCCGCGAGATCAGTTTCATTTTGTTCGTCGTTGACCCTAGCAGTGATGAAGGACACCTCCAAAATCGTCAGCCACATCCGAACCGTTGGTCCTTTTGAATGTGCAGGATCGAATGGGTCTGGTGTAGTAGACGAATTTTGGGTATGCTGGAGTGTTGGGAATTTCCCTCGACGAGCACCGTTTCTCGTGCGCTTGTTTTGCGAAAAGCCTCCATCGCGATGTTGAGTTGTTGGAATAGATGGCTGTTGATCCCCTCGGGCGCGGAGATTGAGTTTGCCAGTTCCTCGTTGATCCGCGCTTAACATCCAGTGCCACCTACTAGTTGCAGTCGTTGGAGCTGTTTGTAAGAGCTTTTGGTTCACCGCCATTGGGTCCATGACCGGACTGGTCGTCAAAGATGTGGGATTGATTCAGCTGCCGCATAGCCTGCCACGCTAGCATTCGCTGCCGCTTCAGGGTTCGCGTGCATAGGCACATTCTGTTCCTCCATCACCGAAGTCCTCGCCAAAGACGCTGGTCTTTGGTTGTGCTCGCTGGCCTCACGTCGTAGTCGTGAAGTCTATGAAGTCTTGACGTGCAAGATGCGCTGAAGGCTTGTGCGATGTTGTCCTCCAGATGGGTAAGGTAGCCGGTTGCATCTCCAGCACCGCTGTGCTCTGATACCAAGTGTTATGCCGAACGGAGCGTGGATGGTGAACAGGTAGAAGTTGCGAGGCAGGACACGAAGTAGAATTTGGGACACTTGAGCAATATGTAATTAGCGGTAAGTTTACTTTGATGACAAGTGTCAAAATGATCAAACATTTGTATACAAGTGACGAGTTACGAATGAGACATAGTTGGGGTCCTTGGGTCGATTGTTGAGCGATGCGTGCAGAGTCGCGTTGGGAGTGGTCGCATTTGAGAAGGTGCGCCGAGAAATAGGGGGTCTTTGAGAATTGACGGTGATGATGCAAGAAGTGTCGCCTCCATCTCTATAAATCCATATTCATCTTGGTGCGTCAAGAAGTTGACCAAAAGGTCGTGATACCCCTGTCGTCGATTCGCGAGAGTGGTCGAAGTTATCAGAAGGTTCAAGAAGGTTCGCTAGAGGCGAGGGTAGTTGGCAGGTTTGCCCTTAACCATCGGAGTGAGGTCTTGCGACGCAATGGGCTGTTTGTATAACAACAGAAATGCCCATTCCAAAAGCTTAGGGACTCGTGTACATCTGGTAGGCAACAAATACAATTTTGTGGAATCTGTCAAGGAATCCAAGTAAATGCATAGTTTGTATGAAGTCGTAAGTGTACTTCAGTGACGAGTGTCAAACAAGATGAGGAGAATCACCATGAGGCATATGTTGGGTCTTTGGAACTCAAGCCAATCGATGCGTGCAATTTCACCTTGTGAATGGTCGCTTTGAGAAATACCATTGATTATTGGAGAGAGTTTGAGAGTATTAAGGTGTGGTTCTATAAAAATCAAGAGTCGTCAAGAATTCAACCAAACAGGTTTACAACATCGACATTGTTCCTAGTACTTCTATCAACCCTTCTAGAAAGTGGTCGAAGTTGTTAGAACCTTCAAGAATGGAACACCAGGAGTCGAGTTAGGTGGCCAAACTGGCCTCGGCCAATCGGTGTAAAGATACAGAGGTTGATGCCCACTCCTGGAGTTTAGGGACTTGTGTACGCGTGGGATGTGACACTCCCCCCCCCTTTTCCACAGCAATCTTGCACGTTAACAGCCTAGCCGGTGACACCGGTGCTAGCCGTCGATCACATGATCAACGTCCTGGAGTTTGATGTAAGGCTCTCAGTTGTTAGCTCATAACCATGCCACTTGACCAAATACTCTGTTGTTCTCCCACAACGTAAATGTCTGAGGATGTCTTCAATTACTTACTCCACATCCCGATCTACTTAAATAGGAGCCAGAGGAGCGACATGCCTATTTTGATTTGAGTTGTCCCCGTCTATCTGTACAACTTGCCAAGACCACTCGATTGTGTCCATGCTTGTGCAAATCCTTGATGTAAACTTAGCTGGCGTCAAACATCAACGGGTCGTGATCCTGTCATGATGTGCATCGTCCCTGTCTGTTTGCATAGCTTACTATGACCACTCTGCCGTGTCCATGCTTGTGAAGATCCCTGGTGCATACCCAGCTGGCGCCAGAGCACCAACGGGCGGTGGGTCCACCCACCAGCAGCTGCTAGACAGCTGCCAAGTTGTCCCGAGTGCTTGCTGGGGTGCTTCGCACTTCTTCTACAATCGCTAGAGTTTTCTTGGTGGATCCGGTCTTGAGACCACTTTGTATGTTTTGCATCGTGTGTCCACTAATTGATGCTCGACATGTGCGCGTGACCAGTCGTAGTGTCCGGCTTAAGATGTTGCATCCCTAGGTGCAGACAATGTTCCATTTGGATGCCTGCACGCAAAACAGTGGTTTTAAACCAACTCTAGGACAAAGTGATACTGTCGAGTGCGTCAGCCGCCGTGTGCCATGACAGGTACATATGATGTGTGCTTTTCAATTGCCATTTCTCTCTGCACAAAGTTCATACACAACCTTTGCACACAAATAATGAGCACAAAGTTTGTGTAAAAGGTTTATAGACAAAGTTTGTACACAAAGCTTGTGCACAAAATGTGTGCACAAAGTTTGTGCACGAATTCTGTGCACAGATTTTGTACACAATGTTTGTGCACAAAGTTTTTGCACAAAGTCTGTGTAATAAGTTTGTGCACAAAGTTTATACACAAAGTTTGTGCACAGCCTTTGTTCACAAAGTTTGTACACAATTTTTGTGCACAAAGTTTGAGACAAAATTTTGTTCACAAAGTTTGTACACATTGTTTGGGCACAAAGTTTGTGCACAAAGCGTGTGCACAAAATTGTGCACAAACTTTGTGCGAAATGTTTGTGCACAGTGTTTGTGCACAAATGTTTTACACAAAGTTTGTGCACAATGTTTGTGCGCAATTCTTGTTCACAAAGTTTGTGCACAAAGATTGCACACAATGTTTTGTACACAAAAGTTGTGCACAAACTTTGGGAAAAAATGTTCTGTACAAACATTGTGCACAAAATTTGTGTGCAAACGTTGTGTACAAACACTGTGCACAAACTTTGTGTACAAACTTCGTGCACAAACATTGTGCAAAAAAATTGTGCACAGACTTTGTGAACAAAGTTTGTGCAAAAACATTGTGCACAATGTTTCTCCACAACGTTTGTGCACAATGTTTGTGTCCAGATTTATTGAAAAAAAAAATCTGCACAAATTTTGTGCGCAAAGTTTGTGCACAACATTTGTTCACGAAGTTTGTGCATGAAGTTTGTACACAGATTTTGTGCACAAATTTTCTACACAACATTTGTACATGGTTTTTGTTCACAAAGTTTGGGCACAAAGTTTGTACACAATTTTTGTAAACAATGTTTTTGCACAAAGTGTGTGCAAAAATTTGTGCACAAAGTTTGTCTAAAAAGGTTGTGCAGAACGTTGTGCAAACTCTGTGCACAAACGTTGTGTACAAATACTGTGCACAAACTTTATGCACAAACGTTGTGTACAAACTCTGTGCAAAAACTTTGTGCACAAACATTGTGCACAAACGTTGTGCACAAACTTCGTGCACAACCTTTGTGAGAAAAATTGTGCACAAAATTTGTGTACAAACTTTGTGTACAAAAGTTGTGTACAAAAATTGTGCACAAACTTTGTCCACAAATGTTTTTTGCAAGCATTTTGCACAAAAGTTGTGTACAAACTTTGTGCACAAAACTTTTGCACATACATTGTGTACAAAATTTGTGTACAAAATTTAGACACAAACATTATGCACAAAATTTGTGCACAAACATTTTGTACAAACCTTGTGTACAAACTTTCTGTACAAAATTTGTGCACAAAAGTTGTGTACAGTCGTTGTGCTCAAGAATTTTTGTAAAACCTTTTTTAGAAAATGTTGGGAACAAACTTTGTTCACAAACTGTGCACAAGATTTGAGCACAAACATTGTGGAAAAACATTTTGCACAAACTTTGTGCACAAACTTTGTAAACAAACATTGTGTGAAAACTTTGTGCACAACCTTTGTGCACAAAAATGTGCAAAAATATTGCGTACAGACATTGTGTACAAACCTTGTGCACAACATTGTGTACAACGTTTGTATACAAACTTTGTGTACAAACTTTGTGTACAAACTTTGTGCACGAACTTCATGCACAAACGTTGTGCACAAATGTTGTGCACAAACTTTGTGTACAAACGTTGTGTATAAATTTGTGTAAAAGCGTTGTGCAAAACATTTGTGCACAAGTTTTGTGCAAAAAACTTTGTTTACAAAAACTGTGTGCAAGTTTTGTGCACAAACTTTGCTTACAAAATTTGTGCAAAAACTTTGTGCACAAACTTTTTGCACAGCCATTGTGCACAAACATTGTGTTCAGACGTTGTGCACAAACTTTGTGCAAACCCTTGTGCACAAACATTGCACCAAAATGTTGTGTACAACACTTGTGCACAAACTTAGTGTAAACAATTTATGCACAAAATTTGTGTAAAACCTTTGTGCAAAAGAATTTTGTACAAACGTTATGCACAAACTTTTTGCACAAACTTTGTACACAAAATTTGTGCACATTTTTTGTGCACAAACATTGTGCACAAACTTTGTGTACAAACTTTGCGTACAAACTTTGCATACAAACATTTTGTACAAACATTTTACACAAACATTGTGTATAAACGTTGTGCACAAACGTTTTGAACAAAATTTGTGCACAAACATTGTGCACAAACATTGTGCACAAACATTTGGTACAAACTTTGTGCTCAAACTTTGTGCACAGGCATTGTGTACAAAACTTCTGTACAAACTTTAGGCAAAAACATTGTGCAAAAGCTTTGTGCGACAAAAAAATTGCACAATAATTGTGTTCAAACCCTGTGTACAAACTTTGTGCCCAAACTGTGTACAAGCTTTGTCTACAAACTTTGTGCACAAAATCTTTGTGAAAACATTGTGCACAAACAATTTGTACAACTTTGTGTAAAAACGTTGTGCACAAACTTTATGCATAAAAGCTGTGAAAATACTTTTGGCACAAACTTTGTGCGCAAACTTTGTGCACAAACATTGTGTACAAACTTTTTGCACAAACCTTGTTTACAAAATTTGTGCACAAACTTTGTTACCAAACTTCGTGTACATAACTTGTGCACAAGCATTGTTTACAAACTTTGTGCACAAACTTTGTTACCGAACTTTGTGTATAAAATTTGTGCAAAAACATTGTGTACAAATGTTGTGTACAAACATTGTGTACAAATGTTGTGTACAAACATTGTGCAAAAACTTTGTGCAAAAACGCTGTGCACAAACTTTGTGCAAAAAACGTTGTGCACAAACTTTGTGTACATACTCTGTGTACAAACTTTGTGTACAAACTTTGTGCACAAAGTTTGTGCACAAACTTTGTGTACAAACTTTGTGCACAAACTTTGTGCAAAAACGTTGTGCACAAAGTTTTTGTACAAAATTTGTGTGCAGCGGTTTTTAATAAACATTGTGCACAAAGATTGTGCACAAAATTTGTGTAAATTTTTGCACAAAATTTGTACACAATGTTTGTGCATAATGTTTTTACAAAACAATTGTGCACAAAATTTATGCACAATGGTTGTGCAAAACGTTTGTACACAATGCTTGTACACAAACTTTGTGCAAAACGTTTGTGCAAAAAAAATTGCACAATGTTTTTACACAATTTTTGTGCAAAAATTTTGTACACAAACTTCTTACACAAAGTTTGTACACAAAGTTTATACACAGAGTTTGTGCACAAAATTTGTGCACAAAGTTTGTGCACAACGTTTGTCCACAACTTTTGTACACAAAGTTTGTACAAAATATTTGTGCACAATTTCTGTACGCAAAGTTTGTGCACAAAGTTTGTACACAAAGTTTGGGCATAACGTTTCTACACAAGGTTTGTACAAAATTTTTGTGCAAAATATTTGTACAAAATGCTTGTGCATAATGTTTGTGCCTAAACCTTGTACACAATTTTTTTTAAGAATGACTGTGCACAATATTTTTTCACAAAGTTTGTACACAAAGTTTTTGCACAATGTTTGTGCACACCTTTTGTGCACAAGTTTTGTGCACAACGTGTTTACAAACTTTGTGCACAATGTTTACACAATGTTTACACAATGTTTACACAAACTTTGTGCACAATGTTTACACAATGTTTACACAATAGCTGTGCACAAAGTTTGTACACAAAGCTTGTGCACAATGTTTAAGCACAATTTTTGTGCAAAAAAGTTATACACAACGTTTGTGCGCAAGTATTGTGAAAAAAATGTTGTGCACAAAGATTGTGCACAACGCTTTTGCAAAAAGGTTGTTCCCAAAGGTTGGGAAAAAAGTTTTTGCACAAAGTTTGTGCACAATGCTGCGCACAAAGGTTGTACAAAATGTTTTTACACAATTTTTGTGGACAAAGTTTGTGCACAATGTTTGTACACAATGTTTGTGCACAAACATTGTGCACAACGTTTGTGCACAAAGGTTTAGCACAAACTCTGTGCACAAAGTTTGTGCACAAACATTGTACACAAAATTTGTGCACAATGCTTGTACATGTAGTTTGTGCACTACGTTCGTACAAAAAGTTTGTGCACACCGTTTGTGCACATCGTTTGTGCACAAATTCTTTCCACAATGTGTGTGCAAATTGTTTTTGCACAAAGTTTGTGCACAGCATTTGTACAAAACTTTTGTGCACAAAATTAGTAGAAATTCATTGTAGACAACTTTTGTGCCTGGAGTTTGTGCACAACGTTTCTGCACTACGTGTTTACACAGATCTTGTATACAAAGCTTGAGCACAAAGTTTGTACACAAAGTTTGTGCACAAATCTTGTGCACAAATACTGTACACAAAGTTTGTACACAATTTTTGTGCACAAAGTGTGTAGAGAATGTTTGTGCACTATTTTTTTTTCACAACATTTGTGCACAAAGTTTGTTCACAAAGTTTGTGCACAACGTTTCTGTACATTGTTTGTGTACACTTTTTGTGCAGAAAGGTTGTGCACAATGTTTGTGCAGAAAGTTTGTGCATAATGTTTGTGTAAAATGTTTATGTACGAAGTTTGTGCACAAATTTTGTGTACACAACGTTTGTGAACGAAGTTTTTACACAAAGTTAATGAACTAAGTTTGTGCACAAAGTTTGTACACAATGTTTGTGCACAAAACTTGTGCAAAAGATTTGTACACAAATTTTGTGCATATAGTTTGTACACAGAGTTCGTGTACAATGTTTGTGCATAGTATTTGTGCACAAATTTTGTGCTCAATGTTTGTGTACAGCGTTTGTGAACAAATTTTGTGCAAAAAATTTGTGCACAAAGTTTGTGCACAACTTTTGTACACATGTTTTGTTAACTACGTTTGTACACAAAGTTTTTATACAATGCTTGTGCACAAAGCTTATACACAATGTTTGTGCATAAAACTTGTGCACAAAGTTTGTGCACAGACGTTGTGCACAAAGTTTGTGCATAGTGTTTGTACACAATATTTGCACACAAAGTTTGTACACAAAGTTTGTGCACAAATTCTGTGCACAAAGTTTGTGCACAAAGTTTGTACACAACATTTGCGCACAACTTTTTTGCACAACGTTTGTACACAAATCGTGTGCACAATGTTTGTGCACAAAGTTTGTGTACAATGTTTGAGCACAAAGTTTGAGCACAAGTTTTGAACATAAAGTTTGCACACAATAGTTTTGCACAACGTTTGTACACAATGTTTGTGCACAAGTTTTGTACACACAGTTCGTGCACACTGTTAGTGCATAATGTTTGTGCACAATATTCGTGCACGAAGATTGTACACAACGTTTTTACACAATGTTTGTGCACAAGTTTTGTACACAAAGTTTGTGCACAAAGTTTGAACACAAAGGTTGTGCACAATTGTTTTGTACAAAGTTTGTGCACAAAGGTTGTGCACAAACATTGTGCACAAAGTTTGTGTACAAACCTTTTGCCCAAAGTTTGTGTATTGAGTTTGTGCAAAACATTTGGGCACAAAGTTTGTATGCAATGTTTTTGAACAAGGTTTGTACAAAAAGTTTGTACACAAATGTTGTGCACAACGTTTGTGCATGAAGTTTGTACACAAATTTTGTGCACTAACTTCGTTCACAAAGTTTGCAACTGGGGCGCAACTAGGGTGCAACTAGTGCATAACTTGGGCGTAACTAGGGCGCAACTAGGGCGCAAGTAAGGCGGAACCAGGGTGCAACTAGGGCGCAACTGGGGTGCAAGTAGGGGAAAACTAGGGTGCAACTAGTGTGCAACTAGGGCGCAAGTAGGGCGCAACTAGGGTGCAACTAGGGAACAAAAAGGACACAACTAGGGTGTAACTAGGATACAACTAGGGTGCAACTAAAGCACAACTAGGGTGCTACAAGGGTGCAACTAGGACGCAAGTTGGGCACAAGAAGGGTGCAACTAGGATGCAACTAGGGCGCAACTAGGGCGCAACTAGAGCGCAACTAGTAGTTCTGCCATACTTGCTCCCTAGTTGTTCCCTAGTAGTTATGCAAGTAACTACTAGTTGCGCCCTAGTTGCACCCTAGTTGCATCCTTGTTGCACCCTTGCGTCCACTAGTAGTTACGCAAGTTACTACTAGTTGCGCCCTTGTCACACTAGTAGTTGCACCCAAGATATTCCCTAGTTACGTCCTAGTTGCGCCATACTACGCAACTAGGGCGCAACTAATGCACAACTAGGGAGCAACTAGTAGTTATGCCATACTTGCGCCCTAGTTCTTCCCTAGTTACGTCTGTAGTTGCACCCCAGCTGCGCCATACTTGCGCCCTACTTGTGTCCAACTTGTGCCCTGGTTACGTCCTAGTTTCGCCCTAGTTGCATCAAACTTGCGTCCTACTTGCGCCCTAGTCACACCCTAGTTGCGCCCTAGTTGCACCCTACTTGCGCCCTCATTGCGTTCTAGTTACACCCTAGTTGTGCATAAGTTGGGCACTAACTATGCCCGAGTTCCACCCGAGTTGCGCCCTAGTTGCGCCCTTGTTGGGCCTTAGTTGTGCTCTAGTAATACCCTAGTTTCATCCTACTTACGCCTTAGTTGTGCCCTAGTTGCGCCCTTGTTGCGCTCCAGTTACGCCCTGGTTGCACCCTAGTTGTGCCCTTGTTGCGCCCTAGTTGTGCCCTACTTTCCCCCTTCCTTGCACCCTAGATGCGCCCTTGTTGCGCCCTAGTTGTGCCCTAGTTTTGCCTTAGTTGCACCCTAGTTGCTCCCGAGTTGTGCCCTAGTTACAACTTAGTTGCGCCCTAGTTGTGCCTGAGTTGTACCCAAGTTGCGCCCTACTTGCGCCCCACGGTGCAACTAGGACGCTACTAAGGTACAAGTAGGGTGCAACAAGGGCGCAACTAGGGTGTAATTAGGGCGCAAGTTGGGTAAAAGTAGGGCGCAAGTAGGGTACAACTAGGGCACAACTAGGGCGTAAGTAGGGTGTAAGTACGACCTAACAAGGGCATATCTAGTGCCAAATTGAGATGAAATTTGGGCGCAACTAGGATGCAGCTAGGGCGGAAGTAGGAGGAAAGTAGGGCACAAGTAAGGCACAACTAGGGTACAACTAGGGCAAAACTAGAGAGGAAGTAGGGCGCAAGTAGGGCGCAACTAGGGTGCAGTTAGGACACAACTAGGGTCCAGGAAGGACGTAGCAAGGGCAAATCTAAGGCGCAAGTAGGGTGCAACTAGGGTGGAACTAGGGTGCAACTAGGACGAAGCTAGTTCCCAACTGAGGCACAACTAGGGCACAACTAGGGCGTGACTAGGGCGAAAGTATGGTGCAAGTAGGGCGCAACTAGGGCACAACTAGGGTGCAAGTAAGGTGTAACTAGACTCCAACTAGAGCAAAGCTAGTGTCCACTTGAGGCACAACTAGGGCTCAACTAGGGCGCAAGTAGGGCGCACATAGGGTACAACTAGGGCACAACTATGGCACAAGTAGGGCACAACTAGTGCCAACTGGGGTGCAACTAGGGCGCAAGTAGGGCACATTCAGGGTGCAACTAGGGCACTAGGGTGCAATTAGGGCGCAACTAGGGCGCAACTAGGACGCAAGTGGAGTGCAACCAGGGTGTAACAAGGGCACAACTAGGACACAAGTAGGGCGCAACTAGGGCACAACTAGAGCGCAAGGAGGGCGTTACTTGGGCGCAATTTGGTGGAAACTAGGGTACCACTGGGGTACAACTTTGGGTACAAGTAGGGAACAACTAGTGCCAACTAGGGTGCAACTAGGGTGTAATTAGGGAGCAAGTAGGGCAAATTTAGGGCGCAACTATGGGGTAACTAGGGTGCAACTAGGGCGCAACTAGGGCGCAACCAGGACGAAAGTGGGGTACAACTAGGGCACAACAAGGGAAAAACTAGGACGCAAGTAGGGTGGGCGCAACGAGGGCGTTACTAGGGGGCAATTCGGGTGAAACTAGGGTACCACTAGGGCACAACTAGGACGCAACATGGACGCAACTAGGACGCAACTAAGACGCAACTAGGACGCAACGAGGGCACAACTAGGGCACAAGTAGGGTGCAATGAGGGTGCAACTAGGACACAACTAGGGCGCAACTAGGGCACAACTAGGACACAACTAGGGTGCCACTAGGGCGCAACTAGGGTGCAAGTAAGGTGCAAGTAGGGTGCAACTAGGATACAACCTGGGCACAACTAGGGTGCAACTAGGGTGCAACTAGCACGCAAGTAGGGTGCAACTTGGAAGCAACTCAAGTAAAAGTAGGGTGCAACTAGTGTGCAACAAGGCCGTAGCAAGTGCCTAACTAAGGCGCAAGTAGGACGCAACTAGGGCACATTCAGGGCGATTTTAGGGCGCAAGTAGGGTGCAAGTAGGGCACATGTACAGCCCAACAAGGGCGTAGCTAGTGCGTAACTAAGGCACAAGAAGGGCACAACTAGGAAGAAGCTAGGGCAGAAGTAGGACACAAGTAGGGCACAACAAGGGTGCAACTAGGACTCAACTAGGTTGCAACTAGGGCACAACTAGTGCGAAGGTAGAGCACAACTAGGATGAAACTAGGAGGCAACTAGGGCCAGACTAAGGCGTAGCAAGAGCGGAACTAGGGTACAACTAGGGCGCAACTAGGGTGCAACTAGGGCATAACTAGGGTACAAGTAGGACGCAACTAGGGCACAACTAGGGTGCAACTAAGGCGCAACTAGGGCGCAACTAGGGCGCAACTAGCCAAAATTTAGGCGCAAGTAGTGTGCAACTAGGATGCAAGTAGGGTGCAAATAGGGCGCAATTAGGGAACAACTAGGGCTCAAGTAGGGTGCAACTAGGTCGCAACTAGGGTGCAACTAAGGCGTAACTAGGGCGTAGATAGGGTGCAATTACGGCCCAACTAAGGCGCAACTAGGACACGACTAAGGCACAACTAGGGTGCAAGAAGGGTGCAAGTAGAGCGCAACTAGGGCGCAACTAGGGTGTAAAAAGGGGGCAACTTGGGTGCAACTAGGATGCAACTAGGGCACAACTAGGGTACAAGTAGGTCGGAACTAGGGCACAACTTGGGTGCAACTAGGACGCAAGTAGGGCGCAAGTAGCGCACAACTAGGGTGCAAGTAGTGCACAAGTAGTGCGAAACTAGGACGCAACGAGGGAGCAACTAGGCACAACTTGGGTGCAACTAGGATTCAACTAGGGCGCAACTAGGGCGCAACTAAGGCATGACTAGGGGCGAACTAGGGCGCAATTGCGGCGCAACTAGGGTACAACTAAGGTGCAACTAGGGCACAACTAGAGCGCAACTAGGGTGTAACTAGGGTACAGCTAGTGCCCAATTGAGGCGCAACTAGGGTGCAACTAGGACGTAAATGGGGCACAAGTAGGGCACAAGTAGGACGCAACTAGGATGTAACTAGGACGTAACTAGGGTGCAAGTAAGGTAACAACTAGGGCACAACTAGGGCACAACTGGGGCGCAAGTAGGACGCAAGAAGGGCGCAACTAGGGTGTAACTAGGTTGCAACTAGGGAACAACTAGGGCTAAATTAGGGCGCAACTAGGGCGCAACTATGGTGCAAGTAGGGCGTAACTAGGGCGCAAGGAGGACGCAAGTAGGGCGCAACTAGGGCGCAACTAGGGCGCATATAGGGGGCAATTAGGGCACAACCAGGGCCTAAGAAGGACACAACTTGGGCACAACTAGGGTGAAACTAGGGTGTGAGTAGGGCACAAGTACGGCTCAACCAGGGCCTAGCCAATGTCTTATTGGGGCACAACTAGGACACAACTAGGGTGCAACTAGGGCGTAACTAGGACGCAACAATGGTGTAAGTAGGGCACAACTAGGGTGCAACTAGGCTTCAACTAAGGCAAAAGTAGGGCACAACTAGGGCGCAACTACAGCGTAACTAGGATGTAACTAGTGTCCAACTAAGGCGCAAGTAGGGCACAACTAGGGCACAAGTAGGGTGCATGTAGGAGGCAACTAAGAAGCTACTAGGGCACAGCTAGGATGCGACTGGGGCACAAGTAGGATACAACTAGGGCACAACTAGGGGGCAACTAGGGTGCAACTAGGGCATAGGTAGGGTGCAACTAGGGTACAACTAGGGCTCAGCTAGGGCGCAACTTGGACGCAACGAGGTGCAACTAGGAAGCAACTGGGGCGCAACTAGGGCACAAGTAGGGTGCAACTAGGATGCAATTAGGGCGCAAGTATGGCCCAACTAGGGCGTAGCTAGTGTCCAACTCAGACACATGGAGGGCGCAATGAGAGCGCAGCTTAGGCGAGAGTAGGACGGAAGTAGGGCGCAACTAGTGCACAACTAGGGCATAGGTAGGGAACAACTAGGGAGTAATGAGGACACAACTAGGGTGAAACTAGGAGGTATGTAGGGCGCAACTAGGGCGCAAGTAGGATGCAAGTAGGGCGCGGCTAGGGTGCAAGTAGGGCACAGCTAGGGTACAACTAGGGCACAACTAGGGTGTAGCTAGGACGTAGCTAGTGCCAAAGTGAGTCGTAACTTGGGCGCAATCAGGGCGCAACTAGGGCGCAAGTAGGGTGCAACTAGGGCGCAACTAAGGCGCAATTAGGGTGCAAGTTTGGTGCAAATAGGGTGCAATCAGGACATTTATAGGGTTCAATGTGGGTGCAAATAGGATGCAACTAGGGCGCAACTAGGGCGCAACTAGAGCGTAACTAGGGCACACCCAGGGCGCAAGTAGGACACAAGTAGGGCGCAACAAGGGTGTAACTAGGACGGAACTAGGGCGCAACTAGGGCACAAATAGGGTGCAACTAGGGCAAAACTAGGGCGCAACTAGGGTACAACAAGGGCGCTACAAGGGCGTAGCTAGTGCCCAAACTAAGACGCAAGTAGGGCACAACTATCGCGTAACCAGGAAACAACCACGGCCTAATTGGAGCATAGCTAGTGCCTAATTGAGGCGCAACAAGGACACAACTAGGGCGCAAAGATGGCACAACTTTGGTGTAATTAGGGTGCAACTAGGACACAAGTAGGGAGCAACTAGCGCGCAACTACGGCGTAACTGCAACGGACATTGGACACAAGTAGGGCACAACTAGGGCGTAACTAGGGCACAACTAGGGTGCAATTAGGGTGCAACTAGGATGCAACTAGGACACAACTAGGGTTCAACTAGGGTGGAACTAGGGCACAAGTAGGGAGCAAGTAGATCACAAGGTGGAAGCAACTAGGGCACAACTAGGGAGCAAGTAGGGCGCAACTAGAGCGCAAGTAGGCCGCAACAAGGCACAACTAGGGCGCAACTAGGGCGCAACTAGGGCGAGGCTGGTGCCCAAGTGAGGCACAAGTAGGGCGTAACTAGGGCATAAATAGGGCGCAACTAAGGTGCAAGTAGGGTTCAAATACAGCCGGACTACGACGTAGTTAGTGTCCAACTGAGGCGTAGCTAGGGCGCGACTAGGTGTAGCTAGGGCGGAAGTAGGACAGAGGTTGGACACAAGTAGTGTACAACTAGGGCGCAACAAGTACACAAGTGGGGCACAACTAGGATGCAAGTATGTTACAAATAGGTCAAAACTAGGAGGAAAATAGGGCACAACTATGGCGCAAGTAGGGAAGAAATAGGGCACAACTAGGACGCAAGTAGGGCTCAACTAGGGCACAATCAGGGCACAACTAGGACGTAGATGGTTTCCAACTGAAGCAAAACTAGGACACAAGTAGGGTGCAACTAGGACGCAATTGGGACGCAACTACGGCGCAAGTGGGGTGCAACTAGGGTGCAACTTGGGCGCAAGTAGGCCTCAAGAAGGGTGCAACTAGGGTGCAACTAGGGCATAACTAGGAAGTAGCTAGTGTCCAAATGAGGTGCAACTAGGGAAGAACTATGGCGGAAGTAGGACGAAAGAAGGGCACAACTAGGGCATAAGTAGAATGCAACTAGGGCGCAACTAGGGCACAACTAGGGTGCAAGTAGGACGTAAACAGGATGTAACTAGGGCATAACTAGGGTGTAACTAGAGCTTACCTGGGGCACAAGTAGGGTGGAACTACGGTGCAACTAGGGTGCAACAAGGGCGCAAGTAGGGTGCAAGAAGGGCGCAACTAGGCCACAATTAAAGTGCAACTAGGGCATAAATAGGGCACAACTAGGGCACAACTAGGGTGCAAGTAGGGAAAAACTTGGACACAAGTAGGGCACAACGAGAGAGCAACTAAGGCGCAATTAGGGCGCAACTAGGATGCAACTAGGATGCAACAAGAGTGCAACTAGGGCACAACTGGGGTGCAACTTAGGGCACAAGTAGGGTGCAAGTAGGGTGCAACTAGAGCGTACCTAGGACACAACTAGTGGGCAAGTAGGGCACAACTAGGGCGCAACTACGGTGTAGCAAGGGCGCAACTAGGGCTTATCTAGTGCGTAGCTAGTGTCCAACTGAAACATAAACATGGCGCAACTAGGGCACAACTAGGGCGCAAGTACGGGGCAAGTAGGGCGCACCTAGGGTGCAACTAGGGCGCAACTAGGGAAAAACTATGGTGCAAGTAAGGCAGAACTAGGGCCCAAGTAGGGTTCAACTAGGGCGCAACTAGTGCATAACTTGTGCCCAACTGATGCACAAGTAGGGCGCAACTAGGGCACAAGTAGGACGCAAGTAGGGCATAAATACAGCCCTACTATGACATAGCTAGTGCTGAATTGAGATGTAAGTAGGGTGCAACTAGGGTGTAGCTCGGACAGAATTAGGAAGGAAGTAGGACATAACTAGGGCGCAACTAGGGTGCAACTAGGGTGTAACTAGGATGTAAAAAGGGCACAACTAGGGCGAAACTAGGGTGCAACCAGGGCGCAAGTAAGGCCCAAGTAGGGCGCAAGTAGGACATAACTAGGGTGGAAGTAGGACCCAACTAGGGTGCAACTAGGGCACAAGTAGGGCGTAGCTTGTACCCAACTAAGACGCAACTAGAGCGAAACTAGGGTGCATTTAGGGCACAAGTAGGGCACAACTAGGGCCCAACTTGGGCGCAACTAGGTCGCAAGTAGGGCGCAATGTGGGCACAACTAGGGTCCAACTAGGGCGCAACTAGGGCGCAAGTAGGGGGCAACTGAAGCGCAACTAAGGTGCAAGTAGGGCGCAAGTAGGGCGCAACTAGGGCGCATCTAGGGCACAACTGGGACACAAGTAGGGCAGAACAAGGGCGTAAGTAGGGTGCAACTAGGGCACAACTAGGGCATAACTAGGGCGCAACAAGGGTGCAACTAGTTTGCAACCAGGGCATAACTAGGGCGTAGATAGGGCGTAACGAGGGCGCAACTAGGGCACAACTAGGCGCAACTAGGGCATAACTAGGGCATAAGTACGGCACAGCTAGGACGCAACTAGGGCACAACTAGGGTGTAACTCGGGCGCAAGTAGGGTGCAAGTATGGTGCAAGTAGGGCGCAACTAGGGTGCAACCATGGCGCAACAAGGGCATAGCTAGTGCCCAACTGAGGCGTAACTAAAGTGCAACTAAGGCGCAACTAAGGCCCAAAAAGTGAGCAACTAAGGTACAACTAGGGTTTAACTAGGACGCAAGTAGGGAAAACCTAGGGCAAAAACAGGGCACAACTAGGGCCCAACAAGGGTGCAACTAGGGTGCAACTAGGACTTTATTGTGGTGCAAGTAGGGTGCACCTAGGGTGCAAGTAGGGTGCAAGTACGGTGCAAGTGGGGCAGAAGTAGGGCACAACTAGGGCGTAACAAGGGTGCAACTTGTGCACAACTAGGGTGCTAGTAGGGTGTAACTAAGGCACAACTAGGGTGCAAGTAGGGTGCAACTAGGGCGTAGCTAGTGCCCTACTGATGCACAAGTAGGGCACAAATAGGACGCAACTAGGGTGCAACTAAGGCACGAGTAGTCCACAAGTATGGCCCAACTGGGGCATGACTAATGCCCATTTGAGGCACAAGTAAGGTTCAACTAGGGCGTAGCTATGGCGGAAGTAGGACTGAAGTAGGGGGCAAGTAGCTCGTAAGTACGGCGCATCTAGGGGGAAAATAGGGTGCACCTTGAAAGCTACTGAGGTAACCACCTCTGGCAGAGAAGCCGGGAAACTGAAGAAAATCACAAATTTTTTCACACCTTCTTCCTTTGTTGACATGTGTCATGCACCCGAAACTTAATCAGGCATACACTTCACCTTCAAGAGTACTAACGCCTTAGAATTACATCTTAAGAAGAGCTCAAGTTGTCAATATTCAAGAGAGAATCAAGCAAGGGTTAACTGATAAGCATGCAAGACAAGTCCTTTTATAGCTGTCTCTCCAGTCCTAGAACTCAAAAGCACGTTCCTCGGGAGTGGCTTGACCCAGCCACATCACCAATATACTTGCGCTGTGGACTCGACACATTAGCATCCTAGTGTCAAGGTGACAGACAAACCATGTAGCTTCCAAGAAGCTATGGAATTTATCTTTTGGGAGCTTCCATAAAAAACAAGATGTGCATGGGGCCCTGATTGAACTCATGACCTCTCACTTGGCCAAATCAACAAAATGGCTAAGTTAACTACTCACCCACATGGTGACTCACAGGTCATTTCTCACATGAGACAGAGCATACTTCAGTCACACCACAATGGATCCATGGGTCATACCTCCACAAGGGGAAGAGCATTCCTGATCCGTCCTACAACACTGAACAAGGGGAAAAAAACATTCAGCAAATTTCTTCCTTGCACCTTGCGTCAGTGATCATTATCATTTGTCATCACATGTGTTGACCATGTTGATACCTTGCCTTCCCTCCTAGTGGAGATCCTTGTCCAGTGGCTTTGTAAGCATGTTAGCCCTGTTCAGCTTGGTACTGACATACTCAAGCTCCAGTGTCTGCTTGTAGACCAAGTCTTGAGCATAGTGGTAGCAGATCTCGATGTGCTTTGTGCGCCTGACAGGAAGGGATTCTTGGACATGTCAATTGCGCTCATGTTGTCAACCTTGATGACCATCGCCATTGCCTATGTTGCCTTTATCTCAGATAGCATGCTTCGTAGCCACAACATATCTTTACACACCTCATCCAAGGTGATGTACTCAGCTTCAACTGTTGACAGAGAGATACATTCTTGCTTGCGACTTGCCCAACTGACTACACCTCCATTTAACATACACTTGAAGCCGGAGGTAGATTTTCTGTCATTGATATTCCCTCCCAAATCAGCATCGGTGTAGCACATGAGACGGAGTGATGCCGATTCAGCGATGCCTCCAAACTGGAGCCCCACGTGCTGCGTCCCCTGAAGGTAGCGCATGATGCACTTCACAGCCTGCCAGTGCAGTGGACCAGGACTGGCCACAAACTGGCTCACCTTCCCAACGGCATGGGCTATATCTGGTCGGGTGGCGACCATGGCATACATCAGACTGCCCATTGAAGACTGATATGGGATTTCCAGCTTGTCAGTTTTCTCTGCTTTGTTGGATGAAGACATGGAGGAAGAGAGCTTGCACTTTGAGCTCATGGGTGTGCTGGTAGGCTTGCAATCTGCAATGTTGCATCATTTGAGAATGGAGTCAATGTGTTTCTTCTGGTTCAGGCTGATAGTACCTGTTGCTCTGTGACGCTTGATGGAAATTCCAAGGTAGAAGTTAAGAGGACCCATGTCCTTCATCTCAAATCTGCTACTCAGGTGCCCCTTGAGATCGTCTAGTAGCCGCGTTAAAGAAGAGCAAAGAATGAGGTCATCAACGTACAAGGCGACAAACATGGTCCCTCTGTTGCTCTCATGCACATACATGTTGGGGTCATTGTCGTAGTGCATGAAGGAATCCTCAGCCATATCCATCTCCTGGTACCAAAGTCTTGGTGCTTGTTTTAGCCAAAGAGTGCCTTCACCAATCTGCACACCTTTCCCTCGGGAGCATCAACCCCCTCTGGAACCTCCATCACCACCTCCTTGTCAAGTTTGCCATAAAGAAAGGCTAACTTGACATCCATCTGGTGGATCTCCATGTTCTCAGCAGTAGCAATGGCGAGCATTGATCGGATGGATGTGAACATCACAACTGGAACAAGCCTCTCATTGTACTCTGTAGCAGGCCATTGAGATAACCCCTTTGCTACCACCCGTGCCTTGTACTTGTCTATCTTGCCGTCCTGTTTCCTTTTTACTTTCAGCACCCACTTGGACCCCACAACGTGAGCCCCGGCAGGTCTGTCCACCAGCACCCATGTCCCATTCTCCTCGATGGAGCTGAGTTCACTGCGAATTGCTTCGTCCCATTCTGCCTTGTCAGGCCGAGTGATTGCTTCTACAACAGATGTTGGCTCCTCTTGAACCATAAATGAATAGTTGAAGCCTGTCCATTCACCCCTATCTGCATCGTAATGCTACCAAGGTACTTTGAGGCGTGAACTGCTCCTTGGACCTACTGGCTGTTGCTATTGATGTGGAGGCTAGAGGTCTACTTCATCGTTGATGATGGGAGAGGAATCATCCTCATGGTGAGGAGGATCAGATACGTCGGAATCAAAGTCTGATGCCTCCGAATCATCTTCATCAGCTCCTCTCCCTATTGCAGAACCTAGCTCATGCCATTGTGCTGGTGCTTTGTCTCCATCCTCAAGGAGAATGAGCCACTCTCCCTGTTTTGGAGTGTTCTCGAGTTTGAGAAGTTCTCCCTTACTCACAGACCTTTCATGAAAATCCACGTCTGTGGATGACCTTCTTGGCTCCTTGGTCCCATAGTCTATATGCTTTGTGGGCGGGGTCATAGCCGATGAAAACACTTTTGTGCTCTTACATCAAGCTTTCGAGGGCCCTCACCGGCCTGGACCCTGGAAGAGCTGGTCCAACCAAACACCTTGAGATGGGAGGCATCCGGCTTCCTGCCTAACCATGCTTCTTGAGGCGTCTTCAGCTGCTGTGTCTGCTTCTTTTTACCTCTCCTTCGGGAAACTTCTGCAAATGTGAGGTTCACAAGGTTCGTAGTCGTACATGCTGTTTCAGCCCAGAACTTAGGAGGCAGCTTGGCGTCAAAGAGCATGCACCTTGTCATGCCTAGGAGGGTCTGGTTCATCCTCTCTGCTACGCCATTGCTTTGAGGTGAGCAGGGGGTAGTTTTATGGTGTTCAATTCACTACAAATTGAGCCACTCCCTGCAGGCTTTGTACTCTCCCCCATATTCTGTCCTGAATGCCTTCACCTTCTCTCCACTCTGTCGCTCAACCATAACGACAATGGCCTGTAGATTCTCTCCACCTCACTTGTCTTTTTGAGAAAGTATGTCCAGAATTTGCGGCTGTTTTTGTCGATGCATGTGAGGAAATATCTGCTGCCTCCATTTGACAATATGCAAAAGGGACCACACACGTCAAAATGGACGAGGTCAAGGGGTGCAAGAGTACGCGTGCCATTGTGCTTGAAGCGTTTTGTTTTCGCCTTGCCTTGAAGGCATGGCTCACACATGATCCCGGCTCCCTCTGCCTCATCACCTAGATCCACCCCGCGCACTAGCTCCTGCTTCCCATGAGCTCCAATGTGCGATGAGCCACGTGCCCAAAGCGCCTGTACCACAGGTTCTCAGATGATGTGCACATAGAATAAACAACCCCGGTGGTTGTATTTGCTTGTGGTTTTCTTGCCAAATTGTTTGCTAGCAGTGCTTCCGCTACTCCAGCATGTCCTTCCATATCTGAATCTACATCACTGCTCTCCTCATCATCACTCTCGACTGAAGATTCAGCCGTTAAAGTTTTTGTTTTGGTCTGCAAGACGTAGAGTCTATCAACACGAGAAACCTGTGCGACAACCTTCTTGGCAGAGTAGGAGATATTGATGTCCTTGGTAGGGGCTATCACCTTTTCCTTCTCTGTAACGACCACTGTCATACCATGGTCAGTTATCTTAGAGACCAAGAGCAGGTTGGCTGTGAAGGAGGGCAAGTAGACCACCCCCTCTAGCTTGAGGTTGGAATCTCCACCGTTGACACCCACTGTGACCAGCCTGTCACCAATCCCCTTTCCTTTCTCAACCTTGCCGTATGCGACTCTGAAGTTCTTGTTGCATTGAGCAAGTGAGATGAAGTCTCTCTTCTCGTAAGTGGTGTGCTCGTTTTGCCCGAGTCAAGTCCGTAGGCTCCTTGCCTGAGTATCGCCCTCCCTTTGTTGGAGGCATGCTCAACCATCAAGCTTGTGGGATCCTTCCCACCATTTCCCCCTCGCCATTCATCCCCGTCTGCTTCCTCTCTCTTGGGTGTACGGCACTCTTGAGCCTAGTGTCCAGCCTTGCAACAGTTATGTCATTTTCCTTGGCGCTTTGGACCCCTTCCACCATTGCAAGTGTTGTTGCTTCCCTTGTACCCAGAGGAGGAGGTATTGCGGAAGGTGTCGTTGCTCTGTGAGGCAAAGGTAGCCATGTTTGCTTCATTGCTACTACGACGCATGGATTTATTCCTAACATACTCAGAAATGGTGATGCAAGAAACCTGATCTTCAGTCCACCCTCCAATCAATCTTATCATGAGGCTTCAGCTTTCCGGCAGCGTAATCAGAAAAGTCATGGCCTGCATATTGGATTTCAGGTCCCACCCCATGCCGGTGGCTTGTTGCAAGAGCGTCTCAAACATTTGCATGAAGGCGGAGACATCCTCCACTTCACCAAGCCTCTTGCTAATGAGGTTTTGTAGAATGAAGAGACGGTTGGCAAGTGAGGAGGACTGAAACTCCTTGTTGAGTTTGGCATATTCCGTGGCTGCCATTGTACAACTGCTGATGTGTGAAAGGATTAAGGGTTGTATGGAAGACACAAGAATGGCGAGATCCTTCTTGTTGAGTTTGACCCATACCACAAGGTCAGCATCCTCTTCCTTTGGTGCTCGGATAGTTCCGTCAAAACATCCTAGTTGATCTTTGTCATCCATGATGATCTCAAACTGCCACTTCCAAAGCGCAAACCCTTCTCCATCAAACTTGACAATGGGCAAATGATTCCCTCGTTCCCCTGTCCCTGCCATCCCTACAACTACAATTGTTGCAGCTGTTGCACCTGTTGTTGATGCCGATGTACATGTGTTTGAGGCCGCTGTAGGCTGTTGGTGAGAAGAGGCAGCTACTTCCCCTCTGTACGTTCGCCGTTGCAAGCAGATGTAGGCTGATGCAGGCTGATGTAGGCTGATGTAGGCTGATGTAGGCTGATGTAGGCTGATTTCAGCTCTAAGGTGGAAAGCTGTAGATGTGTTGCATTCCCTTCCAGCTGATGATTGACCTGCAAACAGAGAAGTTGGGCGAGGGCGAAGGCGCTCTTACTGCTCGTGACTTTAGCGGTTTTGTGCGTGAAACTTCTCTAAGTAGAGGAGTGGGCCCATAACCCTTTGTTTGCTACTGAGCTAACCACCTTTTGTAGAGAAGCCGCGAAACCAAAAAAAGCTCACAAATGTTTTCACACCTTCTTCATTTGTTGACATGTGTCTTGCACCCCAAACTTAATCAAGTATACACCCCACCTTCAAGAGTACCAACGCCTTAGCATTACATCTCAAAAAGAGCTCAAGTCGTCAATGCGCAAGAGAGGATCAATCAAGGGTATATTGATAAGCTTGCAAGACAAGTCCGTTTACATATGTCTTTTCAGTCCTAGAATTCAAAAGCACATTCTTGGGGAGTGGCTTGACCCAACCACATCACGAATAGACTTGCGCTGTGGGCTTGACACATCAGTATCCTAGTGTCAAGGTGACAGACCAACCATGTAGCTTCCAAGAAGCTATGGACTTTCTTTCTTAGAAGCTTTCATAACAAACAAGATGTGCATGGGGCCATGATCAAACTCATGACCTCTCACTTGGCCAAATCAACTAAATGGTTAAGTTAACCACTCACCCACATGGTGTACTCACTGTCATATCTCACATGAGACAGAGCATAGTTGAGTGACACCACAACGGATCCAGGGATCATACCTCCACAAGGGGCAGAGCATTCTTGCTCTATCCTACAACACTGAACAAGGGGCAACAACATTCAACACAACTAGGGCGCAACTAGGGTGCAACCAGGACGCAAGTAGGGCGTAACTAGGGTACAACTAGGGTGCAATTAGGATGCAACTATGGCCTAACTAGGACGCAACTAGGGCATAGCTAGTGCCCAACAAATGCGCAACTAGATCGCAACTAGGACGCAAGTAAGACGCAAGTAGGGCGTAACTAGGGCGCAAGTAGGGTGCAAAAAGGATGCAACTAGGGTGTAACTAGGGCTTAGCTAGTGCCTAACTGAGAGGCAAGTAGTGCTTAACTAGGGTACAACTAGGGCGCAAGTAGGGTGTAGCTGGGGCGCAACTAGGGCAAAAATAGGGCACAACTAGCGTACAAGTAGTCCGCAAATAGGGGGCAAGTATGGCGCAACTAGGATGCAACAAGGGTCCAACAATGGTGTAGCTAGTGCTCAACTGAGCTGTAATAAGGGCACAAGTCGGGCACAAGTAGGGCACAAGTAGGACACAAGTAGGGCGCAACAAGGGCACAACTAGGGCATGACTGGAGCACGAGGGTGTAACGATGGTGCAACTAAGGCACAGTAGGGCGCAACTAGGGTGCAACTAGGATGCAACTATGGCGCAACTAGGGCATAACCAGGGCGCAAGTAGGGCGCAACAAAGGCACAAATTGTGCCCAACTAAGGTACAACTAGGGCGCAACTAGTACACAAGGAGGGCACAACTAGGGCGCAACTAGGGCCCAACTAGTGCACAACTGGGGTGCAACTAGGATGCAAGTAGGACACAACTATGGCGTAACTAGGGCACAACTAGGGTGCAAGTAGGGCGCAACTAGAGCGCAACCTGAGCACAAGTAGGGCGTAAATTGGGTGCAATCATGGCATAACTATGGTGAAACTAGGACGCAACTAGGGCGCAACTAGGATGCAAGTCGGGCGTAACTAGGACAAATCTAGGGTGCAACTAGGGTGCAACTATGCCGCAAGTAGGGCCCAAGTAGGACGCAAGTAGGGATCAACTAGGTCGCAACTAGGGTGCATCTAGGGCGTAACTAGGGTGCAAGTAGGGCGTAACTAGGGCGCAACAAGGGTACTACAACGACACAACTAGGGTACAACAAGGGTGTAGTTAGTGCCCAACTTAGGCGCAAGTAGGACGCAACTAGGACAAAACTAGGACGCAAGTAGGGCGCAAGTACGGCCCAACTAGGGCGAGCTACTGCCCAACTGAGGTGCAAGTAGGGTTCAACTAGGGCACAACTACGGCTGAAGTAGGACAGAAGTAGGACACAAGTAGGGCACATCTAGGTTGCAACTAGGGTGTAACTAAAGCGCAACTAGGGTGCAAGTAAGGTGTAGTTAGGAAAAAACTAGGGCACAACTAGGGCCCAACTAGGGTGCAAGTAGGACACAAGTAGGGCGCACGTAGGGCGCAAGTAGGGCGCAAGTGGGGTGGAACCAGGACGCAACTAGGGCATAGCTAGTGCCTAACTCAGGCGCACCAAAGGCGCAACTAGGGCGGTACTAGGACGCATGTAGGGCGCAAATGAGGCGCAACAAGGGCGTAACTAGTATGCCTGTAGGGAAAAACTAGGGCGCAACAAGGGTGCAAATAGGGCACAACAAGGGTGCAAGTAGGGCACAACTAGGGAACAACTAGGGCGCAACTAGGGCGTACCTAGTGCGTAACAAAGGCTCAGCTAGGGCACAACTAGGGCACAATTAGGATGCAAGTAGGGCGCAACTATGGTGCAACTAAGGCGTAACTAGGGTGCAACCAGGGCGTAACTAGGACGCATGTATGGCACAAATATGGCGCAACTGGGGTGCAACTAGGGCGCAACAAAGGCGCAACTAGGGTGCAAGTAGGGTGCAACTAGGGCTCAACTAGGGCACAAAATCGGCGTAACAAGTGTGCAACTAAGGCGGAACAAGGACGCAACTAGGACACAATTTGGGCGCAACTAGGACGCAACTAGCGCCCAACTAAGGTGCAGCTAGGACGCAACTAGGGCACATGTAGAACGGAAGTAAGGCACATCTAGGGGCCAACTAGGGCACAAGTAGGGCACAACTAGGGCGCAATTAGGGTGGAAGTAGTACCCAAGTAGGACACAAGGAGGACACAACTAGGGCACAACTAAGTTATAACTACATCACAAGTTGGGGACAACTATGGTTTAAGTAGGGTGCAACTAGGATGCAAGTGTGGCTCATCTAGAGGGCAACTAGGGCGCAACAACTAGGGCTCAACTAGTGTGCAACAAGGGTGCAAATAGGGTGCAACTAGGTTGCAAGCAGGACGGAAGTAGTACACAAGTGGACACAAGGAGGACACAACTAGGGTATAACTAGGGCGTAACTACAGCATAAGTAGGGGACAACTATGGTTCAAGTAGGGTGCAAGTAGGACGCAAGTCTGGTGCATCTAGGGGGCGACTAGGGCGCAGAAACTAGGGCTCAACTAGCGCGCACCAAGGGTGCAAATAGGGTATAACTAGGTTCCAAGTAGGGCACAATTATGGGGCACCTAGGGCGCAACTAGGACGCAACTAGGGTGCAAATAGGATGTAACTAGGGTGCAACAAGAAATCAACTCGGTCACAAGTAGGGCGAAAGTAGGACGCAACAAGGGTGCATGTACGCTGCAAGTAGGGCGCAACAAGGGCACAACTAGGGTACAACTAGGACACAACTAGGGTGCAAGAAGGACGCAACTAGGGCGCAACTATGGCCTAACTAGGCCAGAAGTAGGGTGTAACCAGGGCGTAACCAGGAAAGAACTAGGACACAACTAGGGCGCAGCTAGGGCGCAACTAGGGTGCAACTAGGGCACACCTAGGGCGCAGGTTGGACACAACAAGGATACACTGAGGGTCCAACTAGGGTGCAAGTAGGGCACAAGTAGGGTGCAACTAGGGCGCAAGTAGGGCACAACTTGGACGCAAATAGGGCGCAAGTAGTGCGTAACTAGGGCACAACTCTGGTGCAACTAGGGCACAGCTAAGAAGCAACTAGGACGCAACTAGGGCGCAACTAAGGTGTAACAAGAGTACAACTAGGGTGCAATTAGGGCACCACTAGGGTCCAACTTGGGCGCAAGTAGGGCGCAAGTAGGGTACAAGTAGGGTACAACTAGGGTGCAAGTAGGGCACAAGTAGGGCGCAACTAGGGCGTAACTAGGGCACAACGAGGGCGCAACTAGGGTGCAAGTAGGGTGCAACTAGGGCGCAACTAGGGTGCAAGTAGGGTGCAAGTAGGGCACAACTAGGTTGCAACTATGGTACAACTAGGACGCAACTAGGGCACAACTAGGGCACAACTAGGGCGCAACTAAGGCGCAACTAGGGCGTAACAAGGGTGGAACTAGGGTGCAAGTAATGTGTAACAAGGGCGCATCTAGGGCACAACTAGGGGTCAAATAGGGTGCAACTAGGGCGCAACTAGGGTACAACTAGAGTGCAACTAGGGTGCAACTAGGGCACACCTAGGAAGTAACTAGGGCGTGAGTAAGGTGCAAGTAGGGCGCAACTAGGGAAAAACCTGGGCGCAACTATGGTGCAACTAGGGTGCAAGTAGGGTGCAACTAGGGCGCAACTAGGGCGAAACTAGGCTGCAACTATGGCGTACCTAGGGGACATCTAGGATGTAGCTAGTGCCCAACTGAGACGCAACTAAGTTGGAACTAGGTTGCAAGTACGGTTCAAGTAGGGTGCAACTAGGACACAACTAGGCCGCAATTAGGGCGCACTTTAGGTGCAAGTAGGACACAACTAGGGCACAACTAGATTGCAACTAAGGGGCAGGTAGGGCGTAACTAGAGTATAACGAGGGCGTAACTAGGGCGCAAGTAGGGTGCAAATTAGGGTGCAACTAGGACGAAACTAGGGTGCAACTAGGGTGCAAGTAGGGTGCAAATAGGGCGCAACTGGGGTGCAACTAGGGCACAAGTAGGATGCAATTAGGGTGCAAATAGGACGCAACTAGAGCGCTGTCAGAAGAATGGAGCAAGTGGCGGAAGCGATGTCAGAAGCAAGTATAAGCAGTGGAGGACTCAGAGACACCGGAAAAGGTTGAATGAAGCAGAAAACTGCAAGGAGATGCAGAAGTTAAGAGTAAAGTGAGGACCAACAGGATTGCAAGAACCAAGTTAGAGGGAGGGCGTAGACTTGGGTCTAATGAGAGAATGCCGGAAGCGTGAGTGGAAGGGTGATGGCCAGGGCGAGTCGAGCGAAGGAGCAAAAGTGACAAAGCAAGAAGGAGTGAGACCGATGGCTCAGATTGAGTGATGCAAAAGAATGAGCAGTGATCAAGCGGAGCGGAGACACGTTGGCGATGCTGCGAACCAAAGGCGAACAGAGTGGAAGTAACTATTCTAGGTGAACTTTGGAGGGAATGAACATATTCTGTATTTACAACAGAACAGATCAAAATCAAGAGCATTAACGGCTTTTTTCCGCTAGCCGTATGCATAGCAATGTGATCTCTTATTTGGAGCGGCTTGACTTTGATGGAACGGTCGTGACCAACCAGCCGTTGCCGAAGAGATTTGACGTGGGACCTGAACCTCTGTCAAGAACTTGGATTCTCCAAGAGGTGTTTATTGTAGAGAGGACCTTGACGGAGCCATTTTTTTGACAAGCGCAACTAGGGCGCTACTAGGGCACAACTAGGGTGCAATTTGGACGCAAGTAGCCCGCAACTAGGGCACAACTATGACACAATTGGGGCACAACTAGGACGCAACTAGGGCGCAACTAGGGTGCAACTAGGGCACAACTAGGGTCCAATTAGGGTGGAAGTAGGACGCAACTAGGGTGCAACTAGGGCGTAAGTAGAGATCAATTAGGGAAGAAGTAGGGCTCAACTAGGGTTCAAGTAGGGCACAAGTAGGGTGCAAATAGGGCGTAACTAGGGTGAAACTAGGGAGCAACTAAGACGCAAGTAGGGCGCAACTAGGGCGCAACTATGGCGCATCTAGGGCGCAACTAGGGTGTGACTAGGCTGCAACAAGGACACAACTAGGAAGGAACTAGGGCGTAAGTAGGGTGCAACTAGGGTACAACAAGGTCATAACTAGGTTTCAACAAGTGTGAAACTGCGGCACAACTAGGGTGTAACTAGGGCGTAACTAGGGCACAAGCAACTCGCAAGTAGGGCGCATCTAGGGCGCAACTAGGGCACAACTAGGGTACAACTAGGGTGAAACAAGGGCATGATTACGTGCAACTAGGGCGCAACCAGGGTATAACTAGGATAAAACTAGGGCGCAACTAGGGAGTAGCCAGTTAGTTATCGACAAGCAAGTACAAAGACCTTCAGTGTTAGTGGCACAGTGTCGCTACCATGCACAATGGTCATACACAGTAGGCATATGTCACTGAACATGATCTAAGAAATCAATTATGTGTGGTCAATGTTGACAACTCATGATATCAACCACAAGTGGTCAGAGGGGGAAGCAATGGTTTAGGAATACTAGTAGTTGAGTAGCAAGTATAAACATCTTCAATAAGCAGTGGAACGGTGTGGCTACCATGCACAATGACCAACCCAAGCAGGCAAATGTCACTGACCATGACCAAAGCATTTCACGACTTATGGTCAACGTTGACAACTCATAACATAAGTCACAAATGTTCAGAGGGTGAAACAATGGTTTGGGAATTCTAGTTATTGAATAGCAGGTCAAAACACCATGAATAAGTAGTGACACAGTGTGTCCACCATGCACAATGACCAACCAAAGTAGGCATATGTCACTCACCATGACCAAAGAATTCAACCATGTGTGGTCAACGGTGACAACTCATAATAAAGGTCAGAAATGGTCAGAGGGGGGAAAATGGTTTGGGAATACTAGGTATTTTCTAGCAAGTACAAAGACCTTCAGAAAGTAGTGGCCCGGTGTGGCTACCATAAAAAATGACCAACCAGAGAAGGCATATGTTACTGACCATGACAAAGGACTTTCACCATCTGTGGTAAACATTGAAAACTCATGACACAAGTCACACTTTGTCAGAGGGGCAAACATTGGTTTGGGAATAGTAGTTATTGAATAGCAAAGACTGAGACCTTCAATAAGTAGTGGCACCGTGTGGCAATCATGCACAATGGCCAAACAAAGTAGGCATATGTCACTGACCATGACCAAAGAATTTCACTATGTGTGGCCCACGTCAACAACTCATAAAACGAGTCATTAATGGTCACAGGGGGAAAAAATGGTTTTAAAATAGTAGTTATCAACTAGAAAGTACAAAAACCTTCAATATGTAGTGACACGGTGTGGCTACCATGCACAATGACCAACCAAAGTAGGCATATGTCACTGATCATGACCGAATAGTTTTTTTATGTGCAGTAAATATTGACAACTCATAATGTGAGTCATGAAAGGTAAGGTGGAGGTTATTGACTCGCAATTACAAATACCTTTGGTAAGAAGTGGCAGGGTGTGGCTACCATGCACAATGACCAACCAGAATAGGCATATGGCACTGACCATGACCAAAGAGTTTAACTACATGTTGTAAACATTGACAGCTCATAACACGAGTCACAAATGGTCTAATGGAGAAACAATGGTTTGGGAACACTAGTTATCAAATAATAAGTACAAAGACCTTCAATTATTCATGGTACGATGTGGCTACCATGCATGAATGACCAACCAATGTAGGCATATGTCACTGACAATGACCAAAGAATTTCACTATGTGTGGTCAACATTGACATCTCATTTTACGATTCACAAATGGTCAGAAGGGGAAACAATGGATTGGGAATACTAGTTATCAACTCGCAAGTACAAAGACCTTCAAGAAGTTGTGGCATGGTGTGGCTACTATGCACATTGTCCAACCAAAGTAATCATTTTTCACTGATCATGACCAAAGATTATCACTATGTGTGGTCAATTTTGACAACTCAAAATACAAGTCACAAATTGTTAGAGGGGAAAAAACTGGTTTGCAAGTACCAGTTATCAACTAGCAGTTACAAATACCTTGTATATGTTCTGGCAGGGTGTGGCTAACCATGTACAATGACCAACCAAAGCAGGCATATGTCATGGCCCATGACAAAAGAGTTTCACTATGTGTGGTCTACGTTGACAACTCATAACATGAGTCACAAATGGTCAAAGGGGGAGACAATGGTTTGGGAATACTAGGTACCAACTAACAAGTACAAAGACCTTCAATAAGTAGTGGCACGGTGTAGTTATCATGCATGATCACCAACCAATGTAGGCATCTGTCACTGAGCATGACCAAAACGTCTCACTTCGTATTGTCAACATTGACAACTCATAATACGAGTCAAAAATGGTAAGAGGGGGAAACAATGGGTTGGGAATGATATTTATCAACTATCAAGTACAAAGACCTCCAATAAGAAGTGTCACGGTGAGGCTACTATGCACAATGACCAACCAAAGTAGGCATATGTCACTGACCATGACCAAAGAATTTCACTATGTGTGGTCAACGTCGACAACTTAAAATACGAGTAAGAAATGGTCAGATGGGGAAAAAAATGGTTTGGGATTACTACTTATCAACCAGCAAGTAGAAATACCTTCAATAAGTAGTGGCACGGTGTGACTACCATGCACAATGACAAACCAAACTAGGACTATTTCACTGGACATGACCAAAGAATTTCACTATGTTTGGTCAACATTCAAAACTCATAATTTGAGTCACAAATGGTCAGAGGGGGAAACAATGGTTTGGGAAAACTAGTTATGAACTAGCAAGTACAAAGACCGCTAATAAGTAGTGGCACATTGTGCCTACCATGCATAACGACCAGCCAAAGTAGGCATATGTCACTGACCATGGCCAAAGAATTTCACTACGTGCGGTCAACGTTGACAGCACATAATACGAGTAAAGAATGGTCACCGGGGGGAACATGGATTGCGGATATTATTCATCGACTATCAATTACAAAGACGTTCAATTGGTAGTGGCACGGTGCGGCTACCAAGCAAAATGACCAACCAAAGTAAGCATATGTCACTGACCATGACCAAAGAATTTCACTATGTGTAGTGAACGTTTACAACTCAATGCAAGTCACAATTGGTCAGAGGGAAAACTACTTATCGACCAAAAAGTACACAAATCTTCAATAATTAGTGGTGAATTGTGGCTACCATGCATAATCACCAACCAAAGGAGGAATATGTCACTCACCTTGACCAATGAATTTCACTATGATGGGTCAATGTTGACAACTCACAATACGAGTCGAAGATTTTCAAGGAAGAAACAATGGTTTGGGAGTATTGGTGATTGACTAGCAACTTCAAATACCTTTAATAAGTGGTGGCACGGTGTGGTTACCATTCAAAATGACATACCAAGGTAGGCATATGTCACTGACAATGACCAAAGAATTTCACTATGTGTTGTCAACATTGACAATTGAGTCACAAATGGTGAGAGGGGGAAAAAAAACAAGTTGGTAATGCTTTTCACCAACTAGCAAGTACAAAAACCTTCAATAAGTAGTGGCACGACGTGGCTATCATGCACAAAGACCAATCAAAGTGGGCATATGTCACTGACTATGACTAAAGAACTTCACTATTGGTGGTCAACGTTGACAACTCATACTACAAATCACAAAAGGTCAGAGGGGGAAAATATTTTGGGAATTCTAGTTACCAACTAGCAAGTACAAAGAAATCCAAAAGGTAGTGGCACAGTGTGGCTACCATACACAAGGACCAACAAAAATATGCAAATGTCACAGCCCATGACCAAAGAGTTTCACATTGTGTAGTCAACGTTGATAACTCTCAATACGAGTCACAAATGGTCAAAGGGGGAAACAATGGTCTGGGAATAGAAGTATCAATTAGCAGGTACAAAGACCTTCAATAAGTAGAGGCACGGTGTGGCTACCATGCACAATAACCAACCAAAGTAGACACATGTCACTGACCATGACCAAAGAATTTCACTACGTGTGGTCAACGTTAAAAACTCATGACACGAGTCACAAATGGTCAGAGGGGGAAATAATGGTTTTAGAATACTGTTTATTGAGTAGCAAGTACAAAGACCTTAGAAACGTAGTGGCACAATGTGGCTACCATACACAATGACCAACCAAAGGAGGTGTATGTCACTGACCATGAGAGAAGAATTTCACTAAAGGTGGTCAATGTTGGCGAATCATTATACGAGGCACAAATGATCAAGGAGGGAAGCAATGGTTTTAAATACTATTGATCGACTTGCAAGTACAAAGACCATCAATAAGTAGTGGCATAGTGTGGCTGCCATGGACAATGACCAACCAAAGTAGGCATATGTCACATATCATGACCTAAAATTTTCACCATGTGTGGTCAACATTGACAACTCATAAAACGATTCACAGATGGTCAGAGGGGGGGAAATTGCTTTTGGAAATACTATATCTTGACTGGAAAGTACAAAGACCTTCAATAATTAGTGGCACGGTGTGGCTACCATACTAAATGACCAACCAAAGCAGGCATATGTCATCGCCAATTACCAAAGAGTTTCACCAGGTGTGGTTAACGTTGACAACTCATTCTACAAGTCACAAATGGTCAGAGGGGGAAACAAAGGTTTTTCATTGACTAGAAAGTACACAAAACTTCAATAAGAAGTGGCACGGTGTGGCTACCATGGACAGTGACCAACAAAAGTAGGCATTTGTCACTGACCATGACCATAGAAATTTACTATGATTGGTCAACGTTGGAAACTCATGATACGAGTCACAAATGGTCAGAGGGTGAGACAATGGTTTTAGGAATACTAAAATCAATTAGCAAGTACAAATACCTTCAATAAGTTGTCGCACGGTGTGGTACAATGCACAATGACCAACCAAAGTAGGCATATGGCACTGACCATGACCAAAGAATTTCACTATGGGTGGTCAACGTTGACGACTCATAACACAAACCACAAATTGTCAGAGGGGAAACAATGGGTAAATAACATTATTCATCAACTAGCAAGTACAAAGACCTTTAATAAGTAGTGGCATGGTGTGGCTACCATGGAAAATGACCAACCAAAGGAGGCATGTGTCACTGACTATGACCAAAGAATTTCACCATGGGTGTTCAACGTTGACAACTCATAACATGAGTGAAAAATGGTCAGAGGGAGAAGCAATGGTTTAGGAACACTAGGTATTGACTAGCATGTACAAAGGCCTTGAAACGTTGTTGAATGGTGTGACTACCGGGAACAATGACCAACCAAACTAGGCATATGTCACTGACCATGACCGAACAATGTCACTATGTGTTGTTGACATTGACAACTCATAATACGAGTCACAAATGGTCAGAGGTTGAAACAATGGTTTTGGAATTCTTTTTATCCAGTAGAAATTACAAAGGCATTCAGTATGTAGTGGCACTGAGTGCCTACCATGCACAACGACCAACGAAAGTGGGCATATGTCACTGACCATGTCCAAAGAAGTTCACTATGGGTGGTCTAAGTTGACAACTCATGCTACGTGTCATGAAAGGTCAGAGGGGGTAACAATGGCTTAGGAAAAATTGTTATTGACTAGCAAGTACAGAGACCTCCAATGAGTAGTGGTACAGTGTGGCTATCATGCATAATGACCAACAAAAAAGGCATATGTCACTGACCATGACCAAAGAATTTCACTATGAAGGGTCAACGTTAACAATTCATAATACAAGTCTCAAATGGTCAGATGGGGGAAACAATGGTTTGGGAATACTAGTATTGACTACAAAGAACAAATAAATTCAATAAGTAGTGGCACGGTCTGGCTACCATGCACAATGACCAACCAAAGTATGCATATGTAACTGACCATGACCAAAGAATTTCTCTATGGGTGGTCAACGTTGACAACTAATAATATGAGCCAAAAATGGTCAGAGGGGAAAAAAAAGGTTGTAAATACTAGTTTTTTCACTAGCAAGAACAAATACCTTTCATAGTCAGTGGCAAGGTGTAGCTTTCATGTACAATGAGCAATCAAAGTAGGCATATGTCACTGACTATGACCAAACAATTTCACTATGGGTGGTCAACGTTGACAACTCACAATACAGGTTACAAATTTTCTGAGGGGGAAAAAATACTTCAGGAATACTAGATAGTGGCACAATGTAGCTACCATGCACAATGACCAGTCAAATTAGGCATGTGTCACTGACCATGACCAAAGAATTTCACAATGTGTGGACAATGTTGAAAAATCATAATGCGAGTCACATATGGTCAGAGGGGGAAACAATGGTTTGGGAATACCAGTTATCGACTAGGAAGTACAAGTACCTTCAGTAAGTGGTGGCACAATGTGTCTACCATGCACAATGACCAACCTATGTAGGCATAAGTCAATGCCTATGACCAATGGATCTTTCTATGTGTGGTCACTGTTGAGAACACACAGCAAAGGTTACGAATTGTCTGAGGGGGAAACAATGGTTTGGGAAGACTACTCATTGACTAGGAAGTACACAAACCTTGAATAAGTAGTGGCACGGTATGGCTACCATGCACAATGACCGACCAAAGTATGCATATGTCATTGACCATGACCAAAGAATTCCATTATGTGTGTTCAATAATGACAAGTCATGATATGAGTCACAAACGGTCAGAGGAGCAAAGAATGGTTTGGGAATACTAGTTATCAACTAGCAATTACAAAGGCCTTCAATAATTAGCGGCACAATGTGGCTACCATGCACAATCACCAGTCAAAGTAGGCATGTGTTACTAACCATGACCAAAGAATTTTACTATGTGTGGACAACGTTGAAAAATCATAATGCAAGGCACAAATGATCAGAGGGGGAATCAGTGGTTTGGGAATACTAGTTATCGACTAGCAAGTTCAAATACCTTCAATACGTGGTGGCACAGTGTGGCTACCATGCACAATGACCAACCGAAGTAGGAATATGTCCCTGTCCATGACCAACGAACGTTTCTATGTGTGGTCAACGTTAAATCACAATAAAGGTTACAAATTGTATGAGGGGAAACCAATGGTTTGGGAATACTAGTAAGTGACTAGAATGTACACAAACCTTCAATAAGTGTCGGCACGGTACGGGTTCCATGCACACTGACCAACCAAAGTACGCATGTATCAGTGATCATGACCAAACAATTTCACTACGATGGGTCAACATCGGCAACCCATAATACGAGCAAAAAAATGGTCAGAGGGGGAAAAAACGGTTTGAGAATACTAGTTATCAACTAGAAAGTACAAAGACCTTCAATAAGTAGTGGCACGGTGTGGCTACCATGCACAATGACTAACAAAAGGAGGCATATGTCACTGACCATGACCAACGAATTTCAATATGGGTGATCAGCGTTGACAGCTCTTAATACAAGTCACAAATGGTCATATGGGGAAACAATGGTTTGGGAATACTAGTTTTCGACTAGCAAGTACAAAGACCTTCAATAAGTAGTGGCACGGCATTGCTACCATGCACAATGACGAATCAAAGTATACATATGTCACTGACCATGACCAAAGAATTCCATCATGTGTGGTCAACAATGACAACTTGTAACACGAGTCACAAATGGTCAGAGGGGGAAACGATGGTTTGGGAACACTAGGTATCCACTAGCAAGTAAAACAAAATCCAGTAAACAGTGAAACGGTGTAACTACCATGCACAATGACCAACCAAAGTAGGCATATGTCACTGATCATGACCAAAGAATTTGACTATGTGTGGTCAATGTTGACAACTCACAACACGAGTCACAAATGGTCAGAGAAGGAAACAATGGTTTGGGAATTGTTTTATCAACTAGAAAGTACAAAGACCTTTAATAAGTAATGGAATGGTATGGCTAGCATGAACAATGACCAACCAAGTAGGCATACATCTCTGACCATGACCAGAGATTTTCAAAATGTGTGGTCAACGTTGACAACTCACAATACGAGTCACAAATGGTCAGAGAGGGAAACAAATGTTTGGGAACACTAGTCATCAACTAGCAAATACAAAGACCTTTAATGAGTAGTGGCACCGTGTGGACACCATGCACAATGACCGACCAAAGGAGGCATATGTCACGGAAATACAAGCCACAAATAGTCAGAGGGGGAAACAATGATTTGGAAATACTATTTATTGACTAGCCAGAACAAAGACCTTCAGTTAGTAGTGGCACAGAGTGGCTACCATGCATCATGACCAACCAAAGTATGCATGTTTCACTGTGTGGGCAACATTGACAACTCATAACACAAGTCACAAATGGTCACAGGGGGAAACAATGGTTTGGGAAAACTAGGTATCGAATGTCAAGTACAAAGACCTTGAATAAGTAGTGGATGGTGTGGCGTCCATGCACAGTGACCAACCAAACTAGGCATATGTCACTGATCATGACCAAGGAATATCACTATTTATGATCAATGTTGTCAACTCATAATACAATTCACAAATTGTCAGAGGGGGGAAAATGGTTTGGGAATACTAATTATCAACGAGAAAGTTGAAATACCTTCAGTAAGCAGTGGCACGGTGTGGCTACCATACAAAATGACCAACGAAATTAGGCGGTTGTCACTGCCCATGACCAAAAGAATTTCACTGTGTGTGGTCACCATTGACAACTCATGATACAAGTCACAAATGGTCAGAGGGGTAAAAGATAACTTGGGTATACTAGTTGTCGACTAATGAGTACAAATACCTTCAATCAGGGGTGGCACGGCATGGCTACCATGCACAATGACCAACTAAAGTAGGCATCTTCTATTGACCATAACCTAGGAATGTCACTATGCGTGGTCAACGTTGACAACTCATAACACGAGTCGCAAATAGTCAGAGGGGGAAACAATGGTTTGGGAATACTAGTCATCGAGTACAAATAGCAAGTACAAATACCTTCAATAAGCAGTTGCATCGTGGGGTTACCATGCACAATGAACAACCAAAGAATGCACATGCCACTAGTCATGAAAAAAGAATTTCACTATGTGTGGTCAACGTTGCCAACTCATAGTACGAGTCACAAATGGTCAGAGGGGGAAAAAATTGTTTGAGAATACTAGTTATGCATTAGCAAGTACGAAGTCCTTTAATAAGAAGTTGCTCGGTGTGGCTACCATGCGCCATGACCAAACAAAGTAGGCATATGTCACTGGCCATGACCAAATAATTCCACATTGTGTGGTAAACGTTGACAACTCAAAACACGAGTCACAAATTGTCAGAGGGGGAAAACATGGGTTGGGAACACTAGGTATTGACTAGCAAGAACAAAGAACTTCAGTAAGTAGTGGTACGGTGTGGCTACCATGCACAATGACCAGCCAAAGTAGGCGTACATCACTGATCATGACCAAAGAATTTCACTATTTGTGGTCAATGTTGACAACTCATGACACGAGTCACAAATGGTCAGAGGGGGAAACAATGGTTTAAGAAAACTAGTCATCAACTACCAAGTACAAAGACCTTCATCAAGTAGGGGCATGGTGTGGCTACCATGCACATTGACCAATGAAGTAGGCATATTTCACTGACCATGACCAGAGATTTTCACTATGTGTGGTCAACATTGACAGCTCATAATACGATTCACAATTGGTTAGAGGGGGAAACAATGGTTTGGGAATACTAGTTATTAACTAGCAAGTACAAATACCTTCAAGAAGTAGTGGCATAGTGTGGCTACCATGCACAATGACCAGCCAAAGGAGGCATATGTGACTGACCATGACCAAAGAATTTCACAATGGATGGTCAATGTTGACAACCCGTAATACAAGTCACAAATAGTCAGAGGGGAAGCAATTATTTGGGAAGACTAGTTATCAACTAGCAAGTACAATGAACTTCAATCAGTAGTGGCACGGTGTGGCTACCATACACAATGACCAACCAAAGTATGCATCTGTCACTGAATATGACCAAAGAGTTCCACCATGTGTGGTCAACGTGGACAACTTATAACAGGAGTCACAAATGGTCAGAGGAGGAGAAATGGGTTGGGGAACACTAAGTATTGACTTGCAAGTACAAATACCTTCAGTAAGTAGTGGCACAGTGTGGCTCCCATGAAAAATGACCAACCAAAGTAGGCATATGTTACTGATCATGACCAAAGAATTTCACTATGTATGGTTTATGTTGATAGCTCATAATACAAGTCACAAATTGTCACAGGGGGAAACGGACAAAGACATCCTGCAGTGCCTCGCCTCAGAACACTCTATGATATCTCCGCTCAGCATTGATGCACTCCTCTTCACCCAGAGATCAAGACCTCCTATTGAGGAGTTCTCTGCAAACCCTTCACAACCAGTTCAGTTGACAGACATCAGCAGCATTGAACCTGTTCAAAATAAAACCAGCTCCTCTGCCTGTATTCCCTTTTCCTAAGGTGTTCCATTCACCTTTTCACCCAGTTTTCTCCTCTCTACACTCGGTTCCATGGAGCACACTAATCTCCTCCGGACGTTCATCTCACCCAACAACAGCACACAATCAACATCACTGCTGAACAGCAACCCCATCCAACAACCCAGTCGAGAAATCCCTGCTCCTCAGTCTCCCAATTCTTACTGCTACAAGCATCAAGATCTCTTGGCCCCCCCAACAGCTTCTATGGACACCAAAATCTTGACCTCTGCCTTTCTTGGATCAGCACCCTTTGATATTTTCCTTCTTCCCTCTCACCTTGGAGATTCTTCCCGATGGAAATCAGTCATGGGACTACTTAAACTGCTGCAGACCATCTCTGCTATGCCTGGGTGCTATCCCTCCTAGAACTCTCTGTTGTCATCAACTATTCAACTCGGCACCTCTTCTCTTGGCCCTATGAATCTGTGTCATGTGACATTGAGGGCAGGTGTCAGAACCAAAAAGGTTCAATGTTCACTGGAAACTCAGACCAAGAAGTCACACGGGCATATTATCTACCTACCCACCTGCCTGCTGAGAGAGTCCCTGCTCTCCGAATCTTCGGAAAACAAAGAATCAGCAAGCAGGTTCATCTCCGCACTTGCCCAAGACCATCGGCACCGACGGCCAAACAGATCAAGTGCTGCCGGCGGGACCAACGGTCGACGGCGGAAAGGACCGTGGAATTCAGCTGGCGGAAACTTCAACAGGCGACCCGGTCCCCGCAAGACGACAGGGAGCTCCACCGGACTGAGTGCGCCAGCCAATGCGTGCGGTCCTCACCCCAAGTACCATGAAGACCTTGGGAGCTGGTGGAAAACACCACAAGCTGCAGCAGTAGCATCAGGCGATAGTTGCCTAAGGCAACGTTGGTCATATAGGCCGCCTTAGCGCGCCGCTCCAGGCTAGGCAGCTAGGAAAAGACATAGGCTGTAACACTCTAATACCTGCATGTTGCATCATATCGTTCCCTTTGCCCGCCAATCTGGCTGCAGCCTCCGTCTACCGTCTTCCTTGTTAATCTCAGCCGGCCAATCCGGCTGCGGCCTCATTCCTTCCGTTCATCCTGTACCCGTCATTCCGACTGCGGCTTCAGCTTTCACTTTCTGCTGTCCTGCTCAGCTTGCCCACCTTTTGGCTGCGGCACCTTCAACAACTCAAGATTTGAATTGTGCCGGTACCTTGGGTATTGCGTACAGTTTCTGGCCAAAGTTCTCTTCACCTTGCTGTGGCTCGTTGCCCACGGCTCGGTTGTTCTCTCATGCTATCCATGACATCGCCATTAATGTTGCATATCATGTCTTCATTGTTCCCTCGTACCTGTCCATCACTGTTGCGGTGCTTTCAAGAGTAAATCCCTCACCTTGGTGCTGCGGCTTGCACTACGAGCTTGCTCACGCCTTGGGAAAACAGTCGTTCCATTTGTATGCTCAGCAACATTGCTGTTACCTCCTTCAAAACTCTTACAGCACGGTGTTCTTACCATGCACAATGACCAACCAAAGCAGGCATATGTCACTGAACATAAAAAAAATGATATCACTATGTGTGGTAAATGATGACAACTCATAATAGGAGCCACAAGTGGTCAGAGAGGGAAAAAATGGTTTGGGAATACTAGTTATCGGCTAGCTTGTACAAATGCCTTCAACAATTAATGACAGTGTTGCTACCATGAACAATGACCAACCAAAGTTTGCATATGTCACTGACCATGACCAAAGATTTTCACTATGTATGGTGTATGATGATAAATCGTAATACAATTCACAAATGGTCAGAGGGGAAAACACTCGTTTGGGAATACTGGTGATCAACTAGCAAGTACAAAGATCTTCAATACATATTGGCACGGTGTGGCTACCATGCATAATGAACAACAAAAACGGTCATTTGTCACTGACCATGACCAAAGAATTCCACTATGTGTGGTCAACGTTGACAAAATATAACACGAGTTACAAGGGCCCAAATGGGGCGCAACTAGGAGGCAAATAGGGCGTAAGTAGGGCGCAAGTAGGGGGCAAGTAGGGTGTAAGTAGGGCGCAACAAGGACACAACTAGGGCATAGCTACATCCCAACTAAGGTGCATCCAGGGCACAAGTAAAGTGCAACTAGGGTGCAACTAGGGTGCAACTAGGGCGTAAAAAAGGCGCAAGTATGATGCAGGTAGGGCGCAAGTAGGGCACAAGTAGGGAGCAACTAGGGCGCAACTAGGGTGTAGCTAGTTCCCAATTGAGGCGCAACTAGAGTGCAAATAGGGTGCAACAAGGGTGCAATGAGGGTAAAGGTAGGGCACAAATAGTGCGTAAGTAGGGTGCAACTAGGGCGCAAGTAGTGCTCAAGTAGGGCGTAACTGGTGTATAACTAGACCGCAACTAGGGCAAACCTAGGGCGCAAGTAGGGCGCAACTAGTGTGGAACTAGGAGGCAACTAGGCCGTAACAAGGGTGCGGGTGGGACGCAATTAGGGTACAACTAGGGCACAACTAAAGCAAAAATAGGGTGCAACTAGGTCGCAACTAGGGCACAACTAGGGCACAACTAGAGCGAAAGTAGGGTGCAGGTATGGCGTAACTATGGCACAAATAGGGCGCAACTAGGGCGCAACTAGGGTGTAGCTAGTGCCCAACTAAGCTGAAACTAGGGCACCACTAGGGTGCAAGTTTGGAGGAACTAGGACGCAAGTAGGTCGCAACTAGGGTGCAAGTAGGGTCCAAGTAGGGTACAACTAGATTGAAACTAGGGTGCACCTAGGGCGTAGCTGGTGTCCAACTGAGGCGCAACCAGGACGCAAGAAGTTTGCACCTGAAACACAACTTAGACGCAAGTAGGGCGCAACTAGGGTGTAGCTACAGCGCAACTAGGGCACAAGTAGGGTGCCACTAGGGCGGAACTAGGGAGCAACTATGGCACAAAAAGGGTCGAAGCAGGACGCAAACAGGATGGAATTAGGGTGCAACCGGGGATCAACTAGAGCGCAAGTAGAAAGCAAGTAGGGTGCAAGTACGGCGTAACTAGGGTGCAACTAGGTCGCAAGTAGGGCGCAAGTAGGGCGCAACTAGGGCACAATTAGGGTGTAGCTAGTGTCCAGCTGAGGCGCAAGTAGTACAAGACTAGGGCACAACTAGGGCACAACTAGGATGCAACTAGGTCGCAACTAGGACGTAAGTAGGGCGCAAGTAGGGCGCAAGTTAGGGCACAACTAGGGTGTAGCTAGTGCCCAACTGATGCGGAACTAGGGCGCAACTAGGGTGCAAGTGGGACGCAAGTATGGCACAAGGAGGATGCAAGTAGGATGCAACTAGAGCGCAACTAGGATGCAAATAGGGCGCAATGAGGGTGAAAATATGGCACAACTAGGGCACAACTAGGGCGCAACTAGGGCGCAAGTAGGACCCAAGTACGGCGCAAGTCGGGCACAAGTAGGTTGCAACTAGGGCAAAATAAGGGTGCAAGAATTGCACAAGCAGGGCGCAAGTAGGGCGCAATTAGGGTGCAACTAGGGCGCAATTAGGGTCCAACTAGGGTACAGGTAGGGTGCAAGTAGGGCACAAGTAGGGCATAACTAGGGCGTAACTAGGGTACAAGTAGGGCGCAAGTAGGGCACAACTACGGCGCAACTACGGTGCAACTACGGCACAACTACGGTGCAAGTAGGTTGGAGGTGGGGTGCAACTAGGCGCAAGTAGGGCATAACAAAGGCGTATCTAGTGCTCAATTGAAGCACAACTAGGACGCAGCCAGGATGTAAGTTGGGCGAAACAAGGGCGCAAGTAAGGCGCAACTAGGGTGCAAGTTAGGTGCAAATAGGACGCAACTAGGACGGGACTAGGGCGTAGGTAGACCCCAACTGAGGCACAACTATGGTACAACTAGGGTGCAAGTAGGGTGAAACTAGGGCGCATGTAGAGCGTAGCTAGAATGCAACTAGGACGCAACTAGCACACAACTAGGGTGCAAGCAGGGTGCAAGTAGGGCACAACTAGGGCACAACCAGGGCGCAACTAGGGTACAAGTAGGGCGCAATTAGGACACAACTAAGGCGCAACAAGGACGCAACTAGGGTGCAAGTAGGGCGCACGTAGGGCCAAAGGAAGGGTGCAGCTAGGACGCATCTAGGGCGCATCTAGGGTACAGATAGGGCACAAGTAGGACACAACTAGGGCTCAACTAGGGCGCAACTAGGGTGCAACTAAGGTGCAACTAGGGCGCAACTAGGGCGTAGCTAGTGCCTAATTAAGGCACAACTTGGACGCAACTAGGTCGCAACAAGGGCATGATTCAGGCACAGCTATGTCGCAAGTAGGGCGTAAGTAGGGCACAAGTAGGGCACAAGTAGGACAAAACTAGGGCGCAACTAGGACACAATTAGGGTGCAACAAGGGCGTAGCTAGTGCCCAACTGAAGTGCAACAAGGGTGTAACTATGACGCAATTAGGGCGCAACGAGGGCACAACTAGGGTGCAACTAGGGCACAAGTAGGGCAAAAATAGGGTACAAGTAGGGCACAACAAGGGCGTAAATAGGATGCAAGTAGGACACAAGTAGGGCGCAAGAAGGGCGAAAGTAGGGGCGCAACTAGGGTGCAACTAAGGCGCACCTAGGGCACAACTAGTGCGCAAGTAGGTCGCACATAAGGTAGAACTAGGACGCAACTAGGGCATAACTAGGGTACAACTAAAACGCAACAAGGATGAAACTAGGATGCATCTAGGGCGTAGCTAGTGCCCAACTGAGGCGCACATGGCCTCAACAAGGGCGCAACTAGGGCGCAACTAGGGTGTAGCTAGTCAGCAATCGAGGCGCAAGTAGCTGCAACTAGGGGACAACTAGGGCTCAACTACTGTGCAACTAGGGCGCATCTAGGGTGCAACTAGAGCATAGCTAGTGCCCAACCGAGGCGCAACTAGGGCGCGACTAGGGTGCAAGAAGGGCGCAACCAGGATGCAAGTATGGCACAACAAGGACGCGAGTAAGACACAAGTAGGGCGCAAGTAAGATGCAAGTAGGACACTACTTGAGCGTAACTAGGATGCAAGTAGGGTGCAAGTAGGGCGCAAGTAGAGCGTAGCTACGGTGAAGCTAGGGAGCAACTAGGGCGCAACTAAGGCGAAAAAAGGGGGCAAGTAGGGCACAACTAGGGCACAACTAGGGCACAAGTAGGGTGCAACCCAAACACAACGAGGGTGCAACAAGGGCGCAACTAGAGTGCAACAAGGGCGCGAGTAGGGAACAATTAGGGCGCAAGAAGGACGCAAGCAGGATGCAACTAAGGTGCAACTAGGGTGCAACTGGGGTGCAAATAGGGCGCAACTAGGGTGCATGTAGGGTGCAAGAAGGGTGCAGCTAGGGCGCATCTAGGGCGCAACAAGGTTTCAACTAGGGGGCAAGTAGGGCGCAACTAGGGTACAACTAGGGTGCAACTAGGGCACAACTAAGACACAAGTACGGCACAAGTAGGGTGCAAGTAGGGTGCAACTAGTACTCAACGAGGGCGCAAGAAGGATGCAAGTAGGGTGAAACTAGCAAACAACCAGGGCGCAATTAGGACGTAACTAGGGCATAGCTAGTGCCCAAATGAGGCGCAACTAGGGTACAACTAGGGCGCAAGTGGGGCACACCTAGGGCACAAGTAGGGCAAAACTAAGGTGCAACTATGGCGCAAACTGGGTGCAAGTAGGGCGCAAGGAAGGCACAACTAGGAAACAACTAGGGCGCAGCTAGGACGCAAGTAGGGCGTGAGTAGGGCACAATTAGGGCACAAGTAGGGTACAACTACTACATAAGTAGGGTGCAAGAAGGACGCAAGTAAGGCAAAACTAGGGGACAAAAAGGGCGCAAGAAGGATGCAAGTAGGGCGCATCTAGGGTGTAACTAGGGTGCAACTAGGGCACAACTAAGGCATACGTAAAGCACAAGTAGGGCGCAACTAGGGTGCAACTAGGGCGCAACCAGGGCGCAACTAGGGCACAACTATTGTGCTAGTGCACAAACATAGCACAACTAGGGCGCAACTATGATGCAAGTAGGGCGTAGCTAGTGTCTAAATAAGGCACAACAAGGGTGCAACTAAGGCGCAACTAGGGCACAACTAGGGCACAACTAGGGCGCAACAAGGGTGCAATAAGGGCACAAGTAGGGCCCAAGTAGGGCTCAAGTAGGGCGCAACTTTGGTGCAACTTGGGTGCAAGTAGGGCCGAGTAGTGCGCAAGTAGGGCGCAACTAGGGTACAACTAAGGTGTAAGTAGGGCGCAAGTAGGACGCAATTAGGGCGCAAGTACGGTGCAACTAGGGTGCAAATAGGGTGCAAGTAGGCTGCAAATAGTACGCAACTTGGACGTAACTAGGGCAGAAGTAGGTTGCAACTAGGGCGCAACTAGGACACAACTAGGGCGCAAGTAGATCACAACTAGGACACGACTAGGGTACAACTAGGGCGTAACTAGGTCGCAAGTAGAACGCAAGTAGGACGCAACTATGGCGCAACTAGGGCACAACTAGAGCGCAACTAGGGCGTAGCTAGTGCTCAACTAAGGCGCAATCAGGACACAACTAGGGCACAGATTGGGCATAAGTAAGGCGCATGCAAGAAGCAACTAGGGTGCAAGTAGGGCACGAGTAGGGTGCAACTAGGGCGCAACTAGGGCCCAACTATGGCGTAGCTATTACCCAACTGAAGCGTAAGTAGGACGCAAGTAAGACGCAACTAGAGTGCAACTATGATGCAAGTTGGGCCCAAGAAGGGCGCAAGTAGGGTGCAACTCGGCCGCAGCTACAACCCAAGTTTGACGCAACTAGGGCGCGGGTAGGGTGCAAGTAGGACGGAACTAGGGCGCAACTAGGGCACAAGTAGGGCGCAAGTAGGGCGCCACTATGGTTCAATTCCGGGGCAATAAGGACGCAAGTAGGGTGCAAGTAGGGTGCAAGTAGGGTGAAACTAGGGCACACCTAGGGCGCAACTAGGGCGAGAGTAGGACGCATATAGGGCACAACGAGGGCACAAATAGGACAAAACTAAGGTACAACTAGGATGCAACCAGGGTGTAGCTAGTGCCTAACTGAGGCGGAAGTAGGGCGCAACTAGGGCGCAACTAGGGTACAACTAGGCCACAACTAGGGCGCAAGTAGGGCGCAAGTAGGGTGCAAGTAGGACGCAAGTGAGGGCGCAACTAGGACGTAGCTAATGCCCACTTGAGGCACACCTTGGGTGCAACTGGGACAGAACTAGGGTGCAACTACGGCACAACTAGGGCGCAAGAAGGATGCAACTAGGGCGCAAATAGGATGCATCTTTGTTGCAAGTAGGATACAAGAAGGACGCTACTAGAGCGCAACTAGGATGCAGGTAGGGTGCAAGTACATCGTAAGTACGGCTCGAATAGGATGCAACTAGGGTCCAACGAGGGGAAGAGTAGGGCGCAAGTAGGGTACAACTAGGGCACAACTAGGGCGCAACAAAGGCGTAACTAGGGCGCAGGTAGGGCGCAAGTAGGGTGCAAGTAGGGCACAACTAGGGCGTAACTAGTGCAAAAGTAAGGTGCAAGTAGGGCGCTACTAGGGCGCACCTAGGGCTTAACAAGGGCGTAGCTATTTCTCAACTGAGGTGCAACTAGGGCGCAACCAGGGTGTAAGTCGGACGTAACTAGTGTGCAAGTAGGGTGTAACTGGGACACAAGTATGGCGCAAGTAGTACGCAACTTGGTTGGGACTAGGGCGTAGCTAGTGCCCAACTGAGGCGCAACTAGGGCACAACTGGGGTGCAAGTAGGGTATAACTAGGACAAAAGTAGGGCGTAGCTAGGGCGTAACTAGGGTGCACTAGCAAACAATTCGAGTGCAAGTAGGGTGCAATTAGGGCACATGTAGGGTGCAAGTAGAGCGCAACAAGGGCATAAGTAGGGTGCAAATAGGGTGCAAGTAGGGTGCAACTAAGGCGCAACTAGGGCACATCTATGGTGCACGTAGGGTGCACGTAGGGCACAAGTAGGTTGCAAGTAGGGTGTAACCAGGACACATCTAGGAGACAAGTAGGGCACAAGCAGGACACAAGTAGGACGTAACTAGGGCGCAACTAGGGTGCAATTGAGTGCAACTAGGGCGCAACTAGGGCGCCACTGGGGTGCAAGTGGACCGCAAGTAGGGTGCAACTAGGACGCAACTAGGACACACCTAGGGTAGAAGCAGGACGCAACTAGGCTGCAACTAGGGCGCAAGTAGAACGCAACTAGGGCGCAAGTAGGGTACAACTAGGGCCCAACTAGGGTGCAAGTAGGGCACAAGTAGGATGCAACAAAGATGCAACTAGGGCGCAAGAAGAGCACAAGTAGGCACATGTAGGGCGCAACTTGGGTGCAATTTTGGTGTAACTAGGGTACAAGTAGGGCGCAAGTAGGAAACAAGTGCGGCGTAACTAGGGTATAAGTAGGGTGCAACAAGGGCCAAAGAAAGCCATAAAAAGGGCACAACTAGGGCGCCTCTAGGGCACAAGTAAGGTCTTAAGCGGGGCGCAACTAGGGTGCAACTAGGGCGTAAGAAGTGCGCAAGTAGGGCCCAACAAGGGTGCAACTAGGATGAAAGTGGGGTGCAACTAGGGCGCAACTAGGGTGCAAATAGATCACAACTAGGGTGTAGCTATTTCCCAACTTAGGCGCAACCAGGGTGCGACTAGGGCGTAAGTCACACACAACGAGGGTGCAAGTAGGGCACAACTCGGGCGCAAGTAGGACACAAGTAGGAAAAAACTAGGGAGAAACTAGGGAGCAACTAGGGCGCAACAAGGACGGAGCAACTAGGGCCCAACTGAGGCACAACTAGGGTCCAACCATGGCGCAAGTAGGGAGCAACTAGGGTGCAAGTAGGGCGCAAATTGGGTGCATGTAGGGCACAACAAGGACGCAACTAGGGCCCAAATAGGGTACAAGTAGGGCGCAAGTAGGGCGCAAGTAGGACAAAAGTAGGGTGCAACTAGCGTACAACTAGCACACAACTAGGATGCACCTAGGGTGCAAGTAGGGCGCATTCAGGGTACAACTAGCGCACAACTAGGGACAACTAGGACGCAACTAGGGCGCATCTAGGGCGTAGCTAGTGTCCAACTAAGGTGCAACTAGGGTGCAACTAGGGCGCAACAAAGGCGCAGTTAGGGTGCAAGTACAACGCAAGTAGGGCGCGCGCTTGCCAAGTAGGATGCAACTAGGGTGTAGCAAGTTCCCAACTGAGGCGCGAGCAGGGTAAGACTAGGGGGCAACTAGGGTGCAATTAGGGCGCATAGATGGCGCAACTAGGGCGCAGCTAGTGCCCAATTGAGGTGCAACTAGGTGGAAACTAGGGTGTAATAAGGGTGTCACTAGGACACAAGTAGGACGCAACTAGGGCACAAGTAGAATGCAAGTTGGGTGCAAGTAAGACACAAGCAGGACACTCATAGAGCTCAACTAGGACGCAAGTAGGGTGCAACTAGGGTGCAATTAGGAAGCAACTAGGACGAAGCTAGGACACAACTAGGGTGCAACTAGGGCGCAACTACGATGCAATTAGGGCACAAGAGGGCGCAACTAGGGCATAACTAGGGTATAACAAGGGCACAACTAGGATGCTAGTTGTGCGCATGTAGGGTGTTGGTATGGTGTGTCCCTAGCCATGAGTACCGTTGATCGCACTCCCTGTTTTGACCACGGAGGAGTGGTCAAACACCTGATATGAATTTAGATTTGGATTCCTTGGATTTTTCCATGCAAGATCGAGCTTTGAACTGCTCAATTGGAGTGAGTATTCAGAACGTTAGCCTAGCCTAACGTTCGGGTGTTGGGTGGGTGCAATCTGGTACCCGCCATGGGTGGCAAGATAATCCACCGCCAGTGATCCGAGTTCATCCCCAACAAGATCCAAATGCACTAGGGGAGTAAAAGAAGTAACTAGAAGGACCTCCTTGACCAGGATGAAATTCTCCTTTACTTCTGGACGAGGAAAGGCGCTCCGACGAGTCATCGTCGAAGCGCCTCCTACTGCCTAGAGAGCAAGGCAAGGTGGGCGGCTTCTCCAAGGGTTACTTTGGCAGTTGTAGCTGGGGCTCTACTACTCCAATTTGGAAATTCTTAGCTGCATTGGAGAGCTTAGGTCACATGCTATAAGGATCTGAGGTCATCTCACCGTGCCAAGTAACAAAAACATGTTTCAATTCAGTTAAACTGAATGCGGCGTGTTCTGCCCACCCACATCCATGATCCTTGTACTCCACACTCTTCACCAAAGGTGTCCATTTTCTGCCCCAAACATTGGTAGTGTGCATCACTGAGAGCTAGGCATCCTTGAGGGTGCCTCCATACCCACTAGTGCCAACAAAAGGTTATGGGCCCACGTGCCTAGAAGGACCCTAGCTCTACAACTTTCATGTTACCGTCACGCGCCATGGTAACGACCAAGCAAGAGAGCACCGGTGCTCTCTCAAAGTTTGATGGGAACGACTTCCCTTTGTGGAGATGGAAGCTTGAGTTCTACCTCGATGACAAAGGCCTGCTCGAGCTAGTCAACGGTAAAGAGATCGTCCCTCCAGATACCGCGACGCCGGAGGAAGTGGACAAGGACAAGAAGCGTAACAAGAAGGTGCTTGCTTTGTTTGTGTTAGAGCTTGCTCCAACGGAGTGCGCACTGATTCAAGGATGCACAGAGGCTCGGATGCCTGGAAGAAGCTCTGCACCATCTACTAATCCACCAACCTTGCTAACCAGCTCTTCGTCTTCAAGAGGCTTGTCACCCTCCGAGCCAACGAAGGCGACGACATGATGGAGATCTTGCAGAAGATTGAGTCCCTTACTGCTGAGTGCGTAGCCACTAGATGGAAGGTCAACCCTCAGCTGCAAGCCATGATCCTCCTCCTGGCTTTGCTGGACAGTTGGAGTCCCATGATCACCGTCGTAGGCGGCTGGTCCGCTGAAAAGCTGAAGTGCCCGAAGGTGGCTGGGTACGTCCGCAATGAATGGATGTGGCATGGTGGGAGAGAGAGCGTGGCAACGTCAAGTTTTGCCTATGCTGTCCCCCCTCAAGGTGGAGAAAGAGGCAAGAAGGGGTAGGGTGCCAAGAAGGGTACCAAGAGAGGTGACAAAAAAGGGGAGTGCTACGTGTGTGGCAAAGAAGGCCACTATGCACATAACTGCCCCACGAGGAAGTCGGACCAGCCGGGGAATGCAGGAAAGAAGGACGACCTTGCAATGATGGCGAGGGGGTCCGCTAACTTGACCGATCCAGGAGTCTCCATGATTGACTCCGGATCGGGCCGCCATACACAATGCAAGCTAGAGGCATTCGTCACCTATAGCGCCTCGGAGCGACGCATGACGGTGGCCAAGGACAAAAACGGATTTGGCAGTCTGTGAAGGCAACGTTCGCATCGAGATGGATGTGGACGGGGAGGCTGTGACGAGCACAACTCATGACGTTCCACACATGTCCAACTTTGGGGCAAATCTGCATTCAGTGAGCCGCCTTACCGACAAGGGGCTCAAAGTGCTCTTCAACAAGAAGGAGGCCATCATCCGGAAGGAGGGAAACGGCAAGGTGATTGCACATGGAAAGCAGGAGGACAACTTATACCCGCTCCATACAAAGATCCTTGGCAGTCGGGCGGGGTCTGACGTTGCCCACCTTGCAAAGAAGGACGATGGAGACCTGGAACTGTGGCACCACCACCTGTATCACATCGCTCCCTCAACTGTGAGGGACATGGAAAAGAAGGAAGTGGTTTGGGGTCTTGAGGTCAAGGGCCTCCACGCAGCCAATAATGCCGTCTGCAAGCCGTTTGTGGTTGGCAACGTGACACAACAGCCGTTTGATGGCAAAGAGACGCATGCATCGGCAAAGTTGGAGGTGGTGTACACTGATGTGTGTGGACCATTCAAGAGCTCCATTGGGGGGGCTCACTACTTCGTGACCTTCATCAATGGTCACAGCCGCAAGCTCTACCTCTACATCATCAAGAGGAGGAATGATGTCTTATCGTGCATGCAAGAATTTGTGGCTGTAGTGGAGCGGCATACAGAGTTGAAGGTGAAGGTGTTCTGGAGCAACAACGGCAGTGAGTACAAGGGTTGCTATGCGTGGATGAAGAGAAAGGGGATCGCGTGGCAGAAAACTACACCACATTCTCCGCAGCAGAATGGTGACGCCAAGTGGGCAAACCGCACCATCCTCAACATGGTCTAGTCCATGTTGAGCGATGCCGGCCTCGCATAGCGGTATTGGGGCAAGGCGCCACGGAAAGCGGCGTACATCATGAACCTGATGCCGGCAAAGCCACTAAAGGATGCGCATTCCAAGGTGTGGAAGACGCCACAAGAGGTGTGGAGCAGGAGCAAGCCAACTATGGCTCACCTCCATACATTTGGCTGCATTGCACATGCTGTTGTGCAGGCACTGGAGGGGCAGGGCAAGCCGGACCCGCGGACTCGCCGGTGCATCTTCATCGGGTACGAGAGCGGAAGCAAGGTGCACCGGCTCTTCAACCTGTGAAGGTGGCATATTGTGAAGAGTCACAACGTCACGTTCAATGAGGACAGCCGATGGAAGGACAAGGATGCGGGCCTCTCCAAGCGTGGGGAGTCGTTGCCACTCCTCGAGGGGGAGACACCTGAGGATGCAGAAGAGGGTGACGTCCGAGCAGCTCCAACTGGCGGGAACCATCTAGTGGATGGGGGAGCGGCTGATTTGCAATCAGCCAAGTCGGAAAATGAGTCTGAAACGCCGGCAGCAGTGGAGCTGAATGAGGAGGCGGGAAATGAGCTTGCATCTCCATGGTCCCCGAGAGAGGGGGAGCAGGCCAGCGGTGCGAGTGGAACCGCAAGAGAAAAGCAGCAACAACTGCAGTGGCAGTAGCAGCAGAAGCCTTGACAATAGTAGCCCCAAAGAAGCGAACGCGCAAGGAGAAAAAAAATGGCACGATGCTGCGGATGACATCTGGACTGGGTTCGCTTGAGCGTCCTTTGCGCAAGAGGAGACCAAGGCCATCAATGAGGTGTTGCAACGGAAGGATGGGGCTGAGTGGGAGGGAGCTATAAAATCTGAGCTCGCCTCCCATGAAGAGAACGGCACTTGGAAAATGATCGACAGGCCAGAGGGCGTAAAGATCATTGGCCTCCCATGAAGAGAACGGCACTTGGAAAATGATCCAATGATCTTAAAGATCATTGGATCTTTAAGATGAAACATTCGCACTGGTGGCAGAGTTTGCCTCCATCCGCTCCATCCTCTCAGTGGCGACGGCGCGCGACTACGAAGTCCACCAAATGGATGTGAAAACCGCATTCCTCAATGGCGACCTGGACAAGGAGGTCCTCATGGAGGTGACGGAGGAGGTGGACGTGCCGCCGGGAAAGGTGTGCAGGCTTCACAAGGTGCTCTACGGACTGAAGCAAGCGCCACTCATGTGGTACCAGAAAATGGACGGCTTCATGGCCGAGCTTGGCTTCAAGCGTTGGGAAGCGGATCAGAGTGTGTAAATGTAGAAACAGCCGGGGTTGCACTAGATCATCGTCCTTTACGTGGATGACCTCATCCTCGTGTCATCAAACATGGAGGAGTTGGCGAACCTGAAGTGGCAGCTAGGCGGCCAGTTCAAAATGACCGACATGGGCGATTTCGAGTACTACCTCGGTGTTGCCATCAGGAGGGACCAAAAGGCACGCACGCTGGAGGTGAAGACTTTCATCAGGAATTCGGCACGCTGCTGGCAAGGACCGATCCAGATGGCATGGACCTCCACAAAAACTGCTTACTCAGGAACACAGTGGTATGAACATGTGATCTCTAGGTTCTAGAAGTATAGTACTAGAACTTTTCCGTTCTGGCAAGGAAGCCTACAGGTTGGGCTACTTAAATCTCCTTATCCAGATTTCCATGCAATAAGTCATTTTTAACATCCATCTGCTCAAGCTCCTAGTCGCGGTGAGCGACCACGCTAGGAGAATACTAGTAGCAATGTAACGACCAAAAAGTACAAAGGTCTCATTAAAATCAACCTCAGGGATATGTGAGAATCCATCGGCGGTTAAGCGCACATTACCTAACTTACAAGAGCCATCAGGTTTCAGCTTCTTGGTGGTAAATTTAACATGTTGAGATGACTTTGAGGCCACATGGCAACTTAACTGCTTCCAGGTATGGTTGTTATGACAGGCATCAAGCTCCTTTTGCATTAGGCTTTCTATAGTTAGGCATCCAGAGCATCCGTGCCTGGATAACGATGATAGGCTTAGGGAGAATAGTTGGCTGTAAAGCAGGTTTCAATGTATCGTGAAACGGACAAGGCAACATCATTTTGAAACTTGTCCACTACAAGGGAGTAACCGAGGACAGTATCTAGATGGCGGAATCTTATGCAACTAGGACGCAATTAGGGAAAAACTAGGGTGCAAGTAGTGCGCAAGTAGGGCACAAGTAGGGCACAACTAGGGCGCAAGTAGGGTGCAAGTAGGGTGCAACTAGAGTGCAAGTAGGGTGCAACAAGGTGCAAGTAGGGTGCAAGTAGGGCGCAACTGAGACGCAACTAGTTTTATGGGAGGCGTCCGTTGAGGCGGTGCTTACGTCATGATGCTGACTTCATATGCATGTTTTGATGCTACCATTGTATTCACATGGTCAAAAAACCATGTGAAATCGACCCAAGAACCAGGCCATTTGGGGCAGGGACAAGAAAGATACGGCCCTGCAAAGGTGGGAGGCACACCTCGAGAAAACAAGATATGTACCGGTTCGACCCTGAACACGGCGGAGTGACTTTCTCGCCCACTGCATCCATAGCGCCCCACTTTTATACACTTCATAACCTATGTACATTAGTCCTCTAACATCGTCACTTCCTAGAAGTTTACTCGCATGTATTCACTTGTCACATCACTGTTTTCTCAATGTACAAAATTAACATCATGTTCTAGAATCATATTTATCCATTTTGTTTAAGATGAAATACAATCTGGTATTGATTTCAAACAAAACTTGTTTTCACTTTTTCTGGCATATTAACGGAGAGCGAAGTCGACTTGGTTATACATGTTAGACTTAGTATTCGCCCAACATGTACCGAGATATAGATGATGAAGACTATAAGACTTCTGGAAGACTATCACCGTTTCCCATTGTTCGAGATGGCCCTACCCGTTATTCGATCGAAGTCGACTCCCCCCCCCCCTCCCTCCCAGGTCCGAATGTATGTGGGGAATGTATCAGGGAGTGTATCACGGACAATGGGAAATATGTACACATGTGTTTTTCCCGATCGTCCCC
>SZWC01000701.1:131536-190155 GCA_023375785.1 Penium margaritaceum | reverse complement strand
ACGAAAAAAAAGACATGACGTGCGACTTTGTGAACAGACGAGTGGGTGATCCGGACACCGCATATGCATGAGATCAGCTTACTCAGAATTGAGGACAAATCAATGTCATCCATTTAATTACAAGATTAGCATGACGTTTTCAAAATGCACAAAGCAGGTAACAATGAAATTCAGAAACATCAAAGTGATTTTTAAGAATGTATAGTCTCGTAACAAAATTCAGGGCATATTTGTGTTAAGGAAGTTTCAGTGAAATTTGTTCATGTTGCTCTTGTTCATTTCCATCAAACGAGCTGTGAACGTGATTCCAAGCGGCAATTTCTAACAAGCATTGTTAATCGTCTAGGGTGTTTTCCTAGAATGATCCTTACCATATGTTCTAGTCATGTACACAATCAATGAGGTGTATGGATTTGAGGTGATTGGGCATAAATACACTGAACCAACAAGGCAAGGTTAATTGGGGTCCATGGGCGGTGTGGGATGGCAGCTGGAGCTGCATTCGCAAGCTAGGGCGATTCGGGCGGCCGTGATCCCTGCTAGCGGTGCCGCCAGCGGAAGTCACGTGTGGAGCACTCAAACGGCCATAACTCAGCCGTTTCTTCATGGATTGAGGCGTTATTTGGTGCTTTGGAAGTATCCCAATGCATACGACATGATGCATATGTCATTTGCATGATTGTACCTCAAGAGAGGGCTTCAAAGAACCGAGGGGCTCTCGTCTGACTCATAGGGGTTGGTAATTTCGGAAGCCTAGAGGTTGTTCTAGGCATGTCAACCTTCCCTAGAGACTTTGTACATTTCCTTGTACTGATCTACCAAGTCTAAGGATTGATTCCTTGCCCAAACATCTTTGTCTTCCAAGCATTGTCTTGCACACGTCCATCGGATCCTACAAGTCTTCTGCAGTGTACCTTGGTACAAAGGCCACCGGGAGAGTCGCATTGCAAGAACCATGGTCACTTCCAACGGTCTTGCTACTAGGAGAGAATCGTGCGGCATCTCAAGGATTGGCCCACACACCAAGAGGTTGAGAATTAGGAGGTTTATCCCAAGGGATCAACATGGGACCGTCAAGTCGGGCGCCCCTCGGTTCACAACTAGGGTGCAAGTAAGGCTCAAGTAGGGCACAAGTAGGGAGTAAGTAGGACGTAACTAGGACGTGAATAGGGTGCCATTAGGGCGCAAGAAGGGCACAAGTAGGATGCAACTTTGGCGCAACTAGGGTGCAACTAGGGCACAGGTAGGATGCAAGTAGGGTGCAAGTAGGGTGCAACTAAGGTGCAACTGGGTGGAACTACGGCTCAAATAGGGCGCAAGCAGGGCGCAACTAGTGCGCAACTAGGACGCATCTAGGGAGCAAGTAGGGCGCAAGTAGGGCACAACTAGGGTGCAACTAGGACGCAAGTAGGACATAACTAGGATGCAACTAGGGCACAATTAGGGTGCAACTAGGGCGCAAGTAGGGCACACCTAGGGCACAACTAGGGCGTAACTATTGCGCAACTGGAGCACAACTAGGTCGCAACTAGGGTGTAAGTAGACCACAATTAGGATGCAACTAGGGCGCAAATAAGGTGCAACTAGGGTACATTTAGGGCGTAGCTAGTGTCCAACTGAGGCGCAACTAGGGCGCAACTAGGGCGCAAGTCGGGTGCAAATAAGGTGCAAGTAGGACGCAACGAGGGCGCAAGTAGGACGGAAGTAGGGTACAACTAGAGTGCAACTAGGGCGCAATTAGGGCGTAGCTAGTGCCCCATTGAGGCTCGACTAGGACACAACTAGGGCTCAAGTAAGGCACAACTAGGGCCCAAGTAGGGCACAACTAGTGTGCAACTAGGGCGCAACTAGGTCAAAAGTAAGGCGCAAGTATGGCGTAACTAGGGCGCAACCAGGGCGCAACTAGGGCGCACGTATGGCGCAAGTAGGGCATAGGTGGGGTGCAACTAGGGTGCAACTCAGGCACAATGAGTGCGCAATTAGGGCACGAGTAGAACGCAAGCAGGGCACAAGTAGGGCACAACTAGAACACAACTAGGGTGCAACTAGGAGGAAAATAGGGTGCAAATTGGGTTCAACTAGGGTACAACTACAACACAACTAGGGCGCAACTTGGGCGCAACTACGGCGTAGCTAGTGTCCAACTGAGGTGCAACTAGAGCGCAACTAGGACGTAAGAAGGGCACAAGAAAGGCGCAACTAAGGCATAAGTAGGGCACAAGTTGGGTGCAACCAGGGCGTATGTATGGCCATACTAGGACACAAGTAGGGCACAGCTAGGGCGCAACTAAGGCGTAACTAGGGCGCAACTAAGACGTAGCTGGTCTGCAATTGAGGTGCACCTAGGGCCCAACTAGGGCGAACTAGGGCACAACTAGGCTGCAACTAGGGTGCAAGATGGACGCAAGTAGGGTGCAACTAGGGTGTAACTAGGGAGAAACTAGGATGTAGCCAGTGCACAACTAAAGGCACAACCGGGGTGCAACTAAGGCACAAATAGGGTGCAACTAGGGCGCAAGTAGGGCGCAACTAGGGTACAAGTAGGGCACAAATAGGGCGGAAGTAGGGCACAAGAAGAGCGTAGCTAGGGCGTAACTATTGCGCAACTAGGGCGCAATGAGGGCACAACTAGGGTCCAAGTAGGGCTCAATTAGTACATGCTAAGGCACATTAATGGTCAAACTGGGGCACAAGAAAGGTGCATGTAGTGCACAACTAGGGCACAACTACAATACAACTAGGGCGCAACTAGGGCGCAACTAGGGCACAAGTAGGGCGCAAGTAGGGCGAAACTAGGGCGCAAGTAGGGCGCACATAGAGGGAAAGTAGGGTCCAAGTAGGGCGCAAGAAGGGCACAACTAGGATGCAAATAGGGCACAAGCAGGGCGCAAGTAGGGTGCAACTAGGGCGCAATTAGAACCCAACTAGGACATGACTAGGGTGTAGATAGTTTTATCCTAGTTGCATCCTAGTTGCGCGTTAAATGCACCCTACTTGCACCATAGTTGCGCCCTAGTTGCAGCCTACTTGTACCATGTTTGCGCCCTACTTGCGCCTTAGTTGTACCTAATTTATGCCCTAGTTGTACCCTACCTGCGTCCTAGTTGTGGCCTAGCTACACCCTACTTGCATCCTACTTGTGCCCTACTTGCGCCCTAGTTGTGCCCTAGTTGCACCCTAGTTGCACCCTAGTTCCGTCCTAGTTGCACCCTAGTTGCGTCCTAATTGTGCGCTTGTTGTGCCCAAGTTCTGTCCCACTTGCACCCTAGTTGGGTCCAAGTTGTGCCCTAGTTGCGCCTTGATTGCACCCTACTTGTGCCTTACTTGCGCCCTTCTTACACCCTGGTTACACCCTAGTTGCGCCCTTGTTGCACCCTAGTTTCACCCTATTTGCACCTGATTTAAGCACTAACTACACACTAGTTGTGCCCTAGTTGTGCCCTAGTTGTGCCTTGCTTGCCTCGTACTTGCGCCCTACTTGCGTCTGAGTTGCACCCTAGTTGTGCCCTAGTTGGGCCCTAGTTTCACATATTTGCAAACTAGTTACGCTCAGGTTGAGCATTCCTTGCACCCTAGTTGCGCCCTAGTTGTGCCCTTGTTGCGCAATAGTTGTTTCCTAGTTGCGCCATACTTGCACCCTACCTGCGCCCTTGTTGCGTCCTAGTTACGCCGTACTTGCGCCCTACTTCCATCCTACTTGCGCCCTAGTTGCATGCTAGTTGCACCCTACTTGTTCCCTATTTACGCCCTAGTTGTGCCCTAATAGGGCCCTAATTGCACCCTAGTTATGCCCTACTTGCACCCAGATTGTGCCCTCCTTTTTCCCTAGTTACGCCCTAGTTGCGCCTCAGTTGGGCACTAGCTACGCCCTTGTTCCGCCCTTGTTGCACCATAGTTGCGCCCTAGTTGCGCCCTACTTGCATCCTACTTGCACCCTAGTTATGCCCTAGTTGCACCCTAGTTGCGCCCTACTTCCGCCATACTTGCGCTCTAGTTGCGTCCTCATTGCGCCCTACTTGCGCCCTACTTGTTCCTTACTTGTGTCCTACTTGAGCCCTAGTTGCGCCCTACTTGCACCCTAGTTGTGCCCTACTTGCGCCCTACTTGCGCAATACTCGTGCCTTAGTTACGCCGTAGTTGTGCCCCTATTGCACACTACTTGCACCATTCTTGTGTCCAAGTGGTGCCCGATTTGCGTCCTAGTTGTGTCCTAGTTACGCCCTACCTGCGTACTACTTTCACCTCAGTTGCTTCCTAGTCGTGTTCTAGTTGCGCCCTACTTGCGCCCTAGTTGAGCCCTTCTTACGCCCTAGTTGCGCCTCACTTGTGTCCTAATTACGCCCTAGTTGTGCCCTAGGTACGCCCTACTTGTGCCTTGCTTGCACCCTACTTGCGCCCTAGTTGCGTCCCACTTGCGCCCTAGTTGTGTCCTAGTTCTGTCTCAGTTGGGCACGAGCTACGCTCTAGGTGCGTCCTAGTTGCACCCTAGTTACGTCCTAGTTGCGCCTTTGTTGGCACTAGTGGGTGTGGATGCACCCTCAAGGATACCTGGCTCTTGCTGATGTGCACTACCAATGTTTGGGGCAGCCAATGGACACCTTTGGTGAAGTGTGTGGAGCACAAGGATCACTGATGTGCGTGGGCAGAACACGTTGCATTCAGTAGAACTGACTCGTAACACGTATTTGTTCCTCAGCATAGTGATTTTACATCAAATTCTTATAGCCTGTGATCCAAGCTTTCCAACGCATCCAAGCACGCCCCAATGGGAGCATTAGAGCCCCTGCTATGCCCATCAAACCAACCCTTGGTGGAGCCGCCTTTGGCTGCCGCCAACGCGAGCCGTCGCCTAGACAAGCCGGCGACGGCTCGTCGGAACGCCTTTGTTTATTGACAAGTCAAAGGGCGGCTTGCCCTAATCCAGGGGACCTCCCTGGTCACTTCCTCTAGGGCCTTGGGGTCTATGGAGTCAGTCGGAGCTGAACATGGACCACAGGCGGTGGAGTATCCCGCCACCCATGGCTGGTACCAGATTCCACCCGCCCGACACCCAATTTTGGGATAGGCTAACTTTCTGAATGCTCACTCAAATTGAGTGACTCAACGCTCGATTCTGCATGGATAAATCAAAGTAATATAAATCAAAAGCTAGATCAGGTGTTCGACCACTCCTCAGTGGTCGGACCAGAGAGTACGATCAACGGCACTCATGGCAAGGGATACACCATGTCAACAGGTACGCCCTACTTGTGCCTTGCTTGCGCCCTACGTGCACCCTAGTTGCGCCCCACTTGTACCTTAGTTGTGTCCTAGTTGTGCCTTAGTTGGGCACGAGCTACGCCATAGGTACGTCCTAGTTGCACCCTAGTTATGCCCTAGTTACACCTCAGTTGGGCACTAGCGATGCCCTAGTTGCGCCCTAGTTGTGAGCTAGTTGTGCCCTACTTGCGTCCTTCTTGCGCCATACTTGTGCCCTAGTTGCGCCCTAGTTTTACCTTAGTTACAACCTAGTTGTTTCCTAGTTGCGCTCTAGTTGCACCCTACTTGCACCGTACTTGCGCCCTAATTGTGCCCTAGTTGTGCCCTAGCTATGCCCTACTTGGTCCCCACTTGCGTCCTACTTGCGCCCTACTTGCATGTTATTTGTGCCATATTTGTGCCCTACTTGCATCCTACTTGCGCCCTAGTTATGTCCTAGTTGTGCCCTAGTTACAACCTACTTGCTCCATACTTGTGTCCTAGTTGTACGCTACTTGAGTCCTAGTTGCATCCGAGTTGCGCCGAAGTTGTGCCATAGATGTGCCTCAGTTGGACACTGGCTACGCCCCAGTTGCACCCTAGTAGTGCCTTTGTTGCACCCAAGTTGTGTCCTACTTGTGTCCTACTTGCGTCCTAGTTGTGCCCTAGTTGTGCCCTAGCTGCGCCCTATTTGCACCCTAGTAATGTCCTAGTTGCACCTTAGTTAAGCACTAGGTACGCCCTAGTTACACCCTAGTTGCACCCATGTTGTGCCCTAGTAGCGCCCTAGTTGCGCCTTACTTGTGCCCTACTTGCGCCGGACTTACATCCTAGTGGCGCCCTAATTACGCCATAGTTACTTCCTACTTGCGCCCAATTTACGCCCTTTTTGCGCCCTAGTTGCGCCCTAGGTGCTCCCTAGTTGCGCCCTCCTTGTGACCTACTTGCGCTCACTTGTGCCCTGATTGCGCCCTAGTTGTGCCCTGGTTTTGTCCTACTTGCGTCCTACTTGCACCCTATTTGCACCCTAGTTGCGTCTTTGTTGCGCCCTAGTTGCACCCTTCTAATGCCCTAGTTGAACCCTAGTTACACCCTAGTTGGGCCCTACTTGCGCCCTACTTGGGCCCTGCTTCCACTCTAGTTACACCCTAGTTGTCTCTAGTTGCGCCCAAGTTGCACCCTTGTTACGCCCTATTTGTGCCCTACTTGCCCCCTCCTTGCGTCTTAGCTGAGCCCTAGTTGCGCCCTATTTACGTCCTAGTTGCCACCTACTTTTGCCCTAGTTGCCCCCTGCTTGTGCCCTAGTTACACCCAAGTTACGCCTTAGTTGTGCACTAGCTATGCTCTAGTTGCGATCTAGTTGCGTCCTAGTGACACCCTAGTTGCGCCCTTCTTCCGCCCTACTTGCGCCCTAGTGACGTCCTACTTGCATCCTAGTTGCATCCGACTTATACCCTAGTTGTGCCCAAGTTGTGCCTCAGTTGAGCACTAGCTTCACCCAAGATACACCCTAGTTACGCCCTAGTTGCGCCCCAGTTGTGCCCTAGTTGCACCCTAGTCCCACCCTACTTGCACCCTACTTGCGTCTTAGCTACGCCCTAGTTGCGTCCTAGTAATGCCTTAGTTATGCCTTACTTGCGCCCTACTCGCGCCTTAGTTGCGCCCTACTTGTGCCCTAGTTGCACCCTAGTTGCGCCTCAGTTGTGCACTAGCTATGCCCTAGTTGCACCCTAGTTGTGCCCTAGTTGCGCCCTATTTGTGCCCTTCCTATGCCCTACTTGCACCCTATTTACACCCTACTTGCAGCCTAGTTGAATCCAAATTGCACCCTAGTTGTGCCCTAGTTGTGCCTTAGTAAGGCACTAGCTACACCCAAGTTGCACCCTAGTTATGCCCTAGTTGCGCCCTAGTTGCACCCTACATGTGCCCTACTTGCGCCATAGTTGCACCCTAGTTGCGCCCTAGTTGAGCCCTACTTGCGCCCTACTTGTGCCCTTGTTGAACCCTACTTTCACCCTAGTTGAACACTTGTTACACCCTACTTGCGCCCTACTGGCGCCCTGGTTGCGCCATAGTTAGGCCCAAGTTGCGCCCTAGTTGCGCCCTACTTGCACCCTTCTTGAGAAATGTCGATCTCAGAGTGCCATCTTGAACAAGTCCTTGACAGTTGGAACCAGCCACAAATTCTCAGCACTCAAAACCAGTCATCTAATGATGACGCCGAAAGTGTTACCCAGTGTCACCAGAGAGGAGAATCTGGTTATGAGCAGAAATACAATTGAACAAATTGAAACTACAACTAGTCTCGCATCTAGCTAATATAGTCTGGGTCTTGGTTCGGCCTCCGTCTTTGCTTGTGCCGGAACACCCTGTGTGATCCACAGTGCGAGACGATAGTCTGCCAGTGTGAGACGGCTGCGCTCGCCTTGGGGTGCGGTCACATTGCGCTGCTAGCTCGCTCGCACAGCCTCCCCTCATTTGGCAATCCTCCTTTAGTTATCTCTTTGTCGTAGGCCGTGGATCTTATTTTCTTCGGAGGTCATCAACTGTAGATTACTTATTTATAATGGATCGACAGATCCATCATCGAAAGTAGTCCAGTTGTCCACGTCAGCTCCTCTTCTCGCATCCCCTCCTTGCTCCAGCCCACTCAGCACGGAAGTGCAATAAACCCCATGCTATACTCTTTCGCTCATCCATAGACTCTCGAATAACAGGTACCAAGTGGACAGGACAAGGCATGGGATTAGCCTCTCTTCTGATCCCAGTAGGATAGGGCAGGGTAGAGTAAACTAGGCAGGGCAGAGGGTCAGGGGAGAGAGTGGCGCCTCTCCCCTGGCCCTCCGTCTTGCCCCTTTCTCTTTTGCCATTGGATACACACAGGGAAAAACCTAATTCTAGTTTTTCCAACACTTACTTGCGCCTTAGTTCCGCCCTAGTTGCACCCGGGTTGCACCCTAGTTGCGCCCTACTTGCGCCCTACTAGCGCCCTAGTTGCGCCCTAGTTGTGCTCTACTTGTAACTCCTTGCACCCAAGTTGGGCCATACTTGCGTCCTACTTGCACCTTAGTTGTGCCTCAGTTGGGCACTAGGAACGTCCTAGTTGTGCCCTAGTTGTACCCTAGTTGTGCCCTAGTTGTGCCCTAGTTGCACCCTAGTTCCAACCTATGTGCACCCTACTTGCGCCCTAGTTGTTTCCTACTTGCGCCCTAGTTGCGCCCTACTTTTGCCCTAGTTGTCCCTCACTTCGGCACTGCCTACGCCGTAGTTGTACCCTAGATGCGCCCTAGGTGCATCGTAGTTGCGACCTACTTCAGGCCTACTTGCGCCCTACTTGCGCCCTAGATGGACCCTAGTTGCATCCTAGTTGTGCCCTACTTGTGCCCTACTTGCGGCCTACTTAGGCCCCAGTTGCGCCCTAGTTGTACCCTAGTTGCACCCTCGTTGCGTGCTATTTGCGCCCTACTTGTGCCCTAGTTGCACCCTAGTTGCGTCCTACTTGCGCCCTACTTGCGACCTGTTTGCACCCTAGTCGCACCCTAGTTGCGCCCTTGTTGTGCCCTAGATGTGTCCTACTTACGCCCTCATTGTGCCCTACTTGCAACCTAGTTCCGCCTTAGTTGGACCTCAGTTGGGCCATAGTTGCACCCTACTTGCGCCCATGTTGCGCCATACTTGTGCCCTATTTGGGCCCTACTTGCCCTCGAGGTGCGCGCGACTTGCACCCTAGTTGTGACTTACTTTTGCCCTAGTTGCACCCTAGTTGTGCCCACGTTGTGTCCTAATTGTGGATAAGTTGGGCACTAGCTGTGACTTAGTTGTGTTCTAGGTGCGCCCTAGTTGCGTCCTAGTTACACCCTCCTTGCACTATATGCTCCCTAGTTGCATCCTACTTGCGACCTACGCGCGCTACTTGCGCCCTAGTTGCACCTCAATTGGGCACTAGCTATGCCCTAGTTGCGCCCTAGTTTCGTCCTACTTACTCCCTTCTTGCACCCCACTTGCGTCCTACTTCAGCCCTTGTTGCGCTCTAGTTGCGCCCTAGTTGCATATGAGGTGGGCACTAGCTACGCCCTAGTAGCGCCCTAATTGCGCCCTCAATTAGCCCTAGTTGCGCCCTAGTTGCACACTACTTGCACCCTACTTGTGCCCTAGTTGTGCCCTACATGCACCCTATTTGCACCCTAGTTGTGCCCTAGTTGCGCCCTAGTTGCACTCTAGCTACGCCTCAGTTGTCCACTAGCTACGCCCTAGATGCGCCCTAGATACGCCCCAGTTTTTCCCTACTTGCACCCTACTTGCGCCCTACTTGTGCCCTAGTTACGCCCTACTTGAGTCCTAGTTGCATCTGACTTTCACCCTAGTTGTATCCTGGTTGTGCCTCCATTGGGAACTATCTACACCCAAGTTGCACCCTAGTTATGCCCTAGTTGTGTCCTAGTTGGGCCCTACTTGCACCCTACTTGCGCTCTAGTTGTGCCGTAGTTGCGTTGTAGTTGCACCCTACTTGCGCCCTACTAGTGCTCTAATAACACCATAGTTGTGCCCTAGTTGCGTCCTACTTGCGCCCTACTTGCGTCCTACTTCCGCCCTTCTTACGTCCTAGTTGCAACCTACTTGCGCTCTACTCGCATCCTATTGCGTCCTAGTTGTGCCCTAGTTGCGCCCTATTTGCATCCTACTTGGGCCCTATTTACGCCTTCCTTGCGCCCTAGTTGCACCCTAATTCCGCCCTAATTGCACCCTTGTTGTGCCCTAGTTACGCCCTAGTTGTGCCATATTTGGGCACTAGCTACGTCCTAGTTGTGCCCTAGTTGCACCCTAGTTGCACCCTACTTGTGCCCAACTTGTGACCTACTTACGCCCTAGTTACGCTCTAGTTGCGCCCTAGTTGCACCCCAGTTGCGCCCTAGTTGTGCCCTGGTTGCTCTACAGTTGGGCACTAGCTAGCTATGCCCTAGCTGTGCCCTAGTTGCGCCCTTGTTGCACCCTACTTACGCCCTACTTGCACCCTACTTGCCCCCTACTTGCGCCCTAGTTACGTCCTAGTTGCGCCCTAGTTGCGCCCTAGTTGCCCCTTAGTTGCGCCTTACTTGTGTCCTTCGTGCACCATACTTACGTCCGAGTTGTGCACTGTTTTTGCCCTACTTGTGCCCTAATTCCACCCTACTTGCACCATACTTGCGCCTTAGTTGCTCCCTAGTTACGCTCTAGTTGCAGCTTTCTTGCACCCTACTTGCGCCCTACTTGCGCCCTAGTTCCGTCCTAGGTGGTCCTTCATTGTGCCCTACTTGTGCCCTAGTTGCATCCTTCTTGTGCCCTAGTTACGTACTAGTTGCGCCCTACTTGCCCCCTACTTGTGCTTTACTAGCACTCTAGTTGTGCCCTAGTTGCACCCTAGTTGCGCCCTAGTTGCACCCTAGTTGTGCCCTACTTGCATCGTACTTGAGTCCTACTTGCGCCCTAGTTGCCCCCTGTTTGCACCCTGCTTGGGCCCTACTTGAATCCTAGTTGCGCCCTAGTTGCACCCTAGTTGTGCCCTAGATGTGCCCTAGTCGCATTCTACTTGCACCCTACTTACACCCTAATTGCGCCCTATTTGTATTCCAGTTGCATCCTAGTTGTGCCCTAGTTGTGCCATCCTTGCACCCTTCTTGTGCCCTACTTGCGTCCAAGTTGCGTCCTAGTTGTGCCCTACTTGGGCCCTATGTGCATCCTACCTGTGCCCTACTTGTGCCCAACTTGCGTCCCAGTTGCACCCTACTTACACCCTAGTAGCGCCTTAGTTGCACCTTTGTTGAGCCTTTGCTGGGCACTAGCTACGCCCTAGTTGAGCCCTAGTTGTGACCTAGTTTCACCGTTCGTGGGCCCTACTAGCGATGTACTTGCGTCCTAGTTGCGACCTTGTTGCGCTCTATTTGCGCCCTAGTTGCGTCCTAGTTGCACCTCAGTTGGGCACTGGATACGCCCTTATTGCGCCCTTGTTGCACCCTAGTTACACCTCTGTTAGACACAAGTTATGCCCTCATTGCGCCCTGATTGTACCCTTGTTGCACCCTAGTTATACCCTAGTTGCGCTCTTCTTGTGCCCTCCTTGCGTCCTTGTTGCACCCTAATTGCATCCTAGTTGTGCCCAACTTGAATCCTTGTTGTGCCCTAGTTGCGCCCTAGTTATGGCCTACTTGCACCCTACTAACACCCTACTTGCGCCCTAGTTGTACCCTAGTTGTGCCCTAGTTGCGCTCTACTTGAGCCCTACTTGCACCCTAGTTACACACTTCTTGCACCCTAGCTGCACCCTAATTGTGCCCTTGTTGCACCCTACTTGTGCCCTAGTTGGACCCAAGTTGCGTTCTACGTGCATCCAACTTGCGCCCTACTTGCACCCTACTTGCGTCCCGGTTCTGCCCTACTTGTGCTCTAGTTGCGCCCAAGTTGTGCCCTAGATGCGCCCTCAATGCGCCTCGGTTGGGCACTATCTACGCCCTAGTTATGCACTAGTTGCGCCCTAGTTGCACCCTATTTGCGCCCTACTTGCGTCCTACTTGCATCCTAGTTGCGCCCTAGTTGTGCCTTGGTTGCGCCCTAGTTGCGCCCTACTTGCACCTCAGTTGGGCACTAGCTACGCCGTCGTTACGCCCTTGTTACGTCCTAGTTGCGCCATACTTGTGCCCTACTTGCACCCTTCTTGCGCCCTAGTTGTGCCCTAGTTATGCTCTAGTTGCGCCTCAGTGGGGCACTAGCTACGCCCTAGTTGCACCCTAGTTGTACCCTTGTTGCGCCCTCGTTGCGCCCTAGTTGTACCCTAAATGTGCCCTACTTGCGTCCCAGTTACGCCCTAGTTGCGCCCTATTTATGCCCTACTTGCACCCTATATTGGCACTAGTGGGTGTGGAGGCGCCCTCAAGGATGCCAAGCTCTCACTGATGCACGCTACCAATGTTTGGAGCAGCCAATGGACACCTTTGGTGAAGAGTCTTGAGCACAAGGATCACGGATGTAAGTGGGCAGAACATGTTGCATTCAGTAGAACTGAATGGAAACATGTTTTTGTTCATTGGAATAATAAGATTACCAATGTTGACCTGGCCACCCCAAACCCCGGCACATCGATGTCCACCCCGGCACATCAATGTGATCCCCCCCCACATCGGCCACCCCGGAACAACGGGTTCAACTAGGCTACTGGGTTGGAAATGTACGTTTTTCTGTTTTGTACTTAGTGTTGTATGCATGCTAAATGCCTTCTTTTTCACCGAGGCAGTCGCGGATCGTCTCCGTGGTTGTTTGAATTCGAGCAGTCTCGCGTGGTCTGTCGCACTGACTCACGCTGGCAGCACTTGACGCGTCACTAAGTGATGGGGCTCTGCCAGGTGGCAAACTGCCCTCGAATCCTGATTGATTTTGAGTTATCGGAGTTTAGAGTGCAAAGTTTGGCATTCGGAGCTAATAGATTTGGGCTCCGTGACTGACACAAGGTCTGAAGTTCAAAGATCAAATGTTCAAGGTTTGATATTCTAAACTGCTTGTTTCTGCGCTCAAGTTTCAGTAATCTTAATCAGATCTAGCACTTCGATGTCGGAAGTTTGAAGTTCGATGTTCTGAGTCGGACTTTGAATTTTGAAGTTTGAAGCTTAATCTTTAAAGGCTGAAGTCCGACTTTCGAGTTTCAGGGTTTGTTTATAAAACGTTATCATATATAGTTTGAACTTTAAATGTATTGCGATGGGCATGCAAAACCCTCATCAAATGCAATTCTTCGAACTTGACATGCTAAATGGATCGAATGGGGGGGGGCGGGGGTGTCTGGCCGTCCCAACTCTTTCGAAGGCAACCTCACTGACCCGCCATGTCATAATTGGTCGGTCGGCGGTAGATACCTGCCAACCGACCGATCTGACAGAGGAGAGGGGGGAGGGGTGTTGGGGGGGGGGGGGGGGGGGGGGGGGGGGGGGTTGGGTTTGGCGCTTGCTGTGCACAGACGTCGGACGCGAACTTGAACCACATCGATGCTCCATCGATGTGGATCGCTGTTCCGCGGCCGCGGTAATAGGGTCACCCCGGAACCCCGGGTCAACTATGAAGATTACATCACACGCTTTTAGCATGTAAACTAAGCTTTCCAACGCATCTAAGCATGTCCAAATCGGAGCAGTAGAGCCCCTACAATAGTCGTTGAAGTAACCCTTGGTGGAGCCGCCCACCTTGCATTGCTCGCTAGGCAACGGGAGGCGCTTCGACAATGACTTGTAAAAGTGGCTTTCCTCGCCCAGAAGTTAAGGACAATTTCATCCTGGTCAAGGAGGTCCTTCTAGTTACTTCTTTTATGCCCCTGGTGCATTTGGAGCTCGTTGCGGATGAACTCGGATCAATGCCTGTGGATTATCCCGCCACCCATGGCGGGTACCAGATTCCACATGCCCAATGCCCGAACTTTGGGCTTGGCTAACTTTCTGAATAGTCACTCAAATCGAGCGATTCAAAGCGCAGTCTTCCATGGCAAAATCCAAGTCCAAATCTTAAGTCAGATCAGACTTTCTACCACTCCTCAGTGGTCGAACCAGGGAGTACGATCAACGGCACTCATGGCAAGGGGCACACCATGTCAATGATCTCCCCCTTGCACCGCGTCCTTGATGCCCTGTCCTTGGAACCTGTAGCATTTTAAACTTTACAGCACAGACCGAGCTCCATGTAGCTCACGTCATGCCTGTGTTTGGGATGTGCCTTGGTCATGGCATCTGCACACATGTGCTTAGTGCCACAATGCACAATAGCCGCATCTCCTTTTGCCACTAATTCATGCTCGTAGTGATACCGGATCTCGATGTGCTTGGTCCTCTTGTGTAGCACCGAAACCTGGGTCAAGCTGATGCCACTCATGTTGTCGACATTGAGTACCTTTGGCTTCCTTTGCGGCACCCCGATCACCTTTAGCAGCGGCAGCAGCCACACCTCCTCCTTTGCGGCTTTTGCAAGCGCGATGTACTCCGCTTCGGTGCTCAACAGTGCCACACAGTCCTGCTTCCTATTTGCCCATGAAACTGCTGCACCTCCACGCACAAATGTGTATCCCGACGTTGATTTTTTGTCATCCACTTTACCAGGCCAGTCGGCATTGGAGTAGCCGACCAACTCAAGGAAGTCGTCACGCGCTCCCCCTCCAAACACGAGCCGCGACTGTTTTGTCGCCTTGAGATAGCGGAGGATCTGCTTCACCGCTTGCCAATGCAGCGGCCCAAGGTCAGCAATGTAGCGGCTTCCTTGGCCCTCCGCGAAGGCCACGTCGGGTCGTGTTGCCACCATGGAGTACATGATGCTCCCCACAGCGGACTGGTTTAGCACACGTGCCATCTCCTTCTTCTAAGTGCTCTTGGTCTTCTACGTGCTCATGATATTCTCAATTGGTTTTTTGTTATTAATATTCATGTGGATCTGACATGTTAGACTCAAACTGTTGTCGTACCCTGCCATCTATCCCTCTCTTGCATGTTATCTTTTGTATGTGGGAGCCATGGACGAGTGTTGTTTTGCATGTCATCATGTTGAAACACAAATGCCTCTTGAATGCGATCACGTGCACACGAATTGGCAAAAAATGAGCATTGTGAAATTCATCAGTAAACGTTGTTGGAGCATTTGAGGCTCATGTATAAGTGGAGAACGTTTTCAACAATCATTGCAAAGAACTCTATCATTTATTGCATGCAAAGCACTGTGTCGCCACACTGATGGGAGAGCCACCTCATGCTGACAACAAAAGTAAAGGAATAAGTGCATGCATCATGTTCACTCTTGGTTCATATGGTTTGATAACAGTACATATTGATTGCAGTGATTAGCTGCCCTTGGAAGTTTGCAGAGAGGTTGTGCTTGACCCCTAAGGATGGCAGTGAGGCCCAACGCAAGAGCTTCACGTGGGTGGCCTCTTTGACCAGGCACACACTATTGAAGGTTCTAAGACTTTTTTTTTGGGCTCATCCAAAGCAAACAATTCCAAATACATGGGATGTGTGTGCTTGGTGTGTATGTTCCTTAATCCTCACGCACACTCTTCCTCCACCAACTACCCTTTGCATACTCCAAAGCCTAACTCTAGTGGACTAGAATTAGTATGACATGTTTCTCGTGTGTGACAAGATGTTCTACCAAAAAGCAGATAGCGCTCCATCACAAGGTGTGGTCTCAAATTTTTTGGTTTCTAGATTAGCTCCATGGTGACAAGCCGGTTTCTATCAAGAAATGACAAAGATTGTGGCTATGTCGAGCGTAAGCAAGATATACTTAATGTATGCGTATTCTTCTCCCACCGCTGCAGAATTCTACTGACAAATTCTCATGGTATTATTTTTACACTCTATAAAAACAACTTGGAATGAAATGTTGGTTTTCGTGCATCTCTCATTGTAGTCTGTTGTGTCCTCCCGGCTAGTGTACATCGGCGTGCAGATGACTGACGGCAAGACTTGACGTCGCTGGAGTGTCGCTCGATGGAGCCGACGCACGCTGAGGCCCACTCACCCGTTGCTGGAGCCTCCTCCCTCTGGCGGTGCGCTCAGCCCCATCGGCAAGCCTCCTCGGTGGTCGGGCCGCCGGCAGTCACTGCCACTGCAGATGTTGTCTGCATGCACCTAGCACTTTGTCTGGTTGTGGCATTGCATCTGCAGCATCATGCGGTGCCTAGGGTCCATGTCTCCTGCTGTATGGCCCTGTTTGGCATCGTTGACTGTCGTAGGCACTGCCTGGGTTCGGGCAGCCATAACTCTTTCCTGCTATTTTTCTAGCTGATTCTGACCACACGACTGCGTAGCAGGTTCCTAACTGAGGTGCAACTAGGGTGCAACTAGGGCAAAACTAGGGCATAACTAGGACGTAACTAGTGCCCAACTGAGGCGCAATCAGCACGCAACTAGGGTGCAAGTAGGGCACAAGTAGGATGCAAGTGGGACGCAAGTAAGGGGCAAGTACGGCGCAACTAGGGTGCAACTAGGACGTACCTGGGGCGCAAGTAGGATGCAGGTAGGGCATAACTAGGGTGCAAGTAAGGCACACCTAGGGCACAAGTAGGGCCCAACTAGGGCGCAACTATGGTGCAAGTAGGGCCCAAGTAGGGTGCAACTAGGACGCAACTCTAGTGCAAGTAGGGCGAAAGTGGGGCACAAGTGGGGCGCAACTAGGGCATAACAAGGGCGCAACTAGAGTACAAGTAGGGCGCAAGCAGGGCACAAGTAGGGCGTAACTAGGGCGCAAGTAGGGCGCAACAAGGACTCAAGCAAGGCACAAGTAGGGCACATCTAGAGTGCAACCAGGGTGCAATTAGGGTCTTAAGTAGGGCGCAACTAGTGCGCAACTAGGGCGCAACTAGGGCGCAAGTAGGCTGCAAGTAGAGCGCAAGTAGGGCGCAAGAATGGTGCAAGAAGGGTGCAACTAGGGCACAACAAGGGCACATCTAGGGCGTAAGGTTGGCATAACTAGGGTGTAAGTAGGGTGCAACTTGGGCGCAGCAAGGGCATAAGTAAGTCAAAATTAGGGCGCAACTAGGGTGCAAATAGGGCACAACAAGGGCGTAGCTAGTGCCAAACTGAGTCGCAACTAGGGCGCAACTGTGGCGCAAGTAGGGCACAACTATTTTGCAACGAGGGCGCAAGTAGGGCACAAACAGGGCGCAAGTAGGACACAACAAGGACGCAACAAGGACGCAACTAGGGCGCGACTAGGGCGCAAGTAGGGCGAAAGTAGGGCGTAACTAGGGTGCAACGAGGGCGCAACTAGGGCACAACTAGGGCGCTAGTAGGGCATACGTAGGGTACAACTGAGGCGCAACGAGAGCGCAACAAGAGTCCAACTAGATCGCAACTAGGGCTGAACTAGGGTGTAGCTAGTGCCCAACTAAGGCACAACTAGGGCACAACTAGGGCGCAACTAGGGTGCAACTAGGACGAAAGTAGGGTGCAAGTAGGGCGCAAGTTGGGTGCAAGTTGGGTGCAAATAAGACGCAACTAGGGTGCAACTAGGGTTTAGCTAGTTCCCAACTGAGGTGCAAGTAGGGCGCAACTATGGTGCATTTAGGGCTCAACGAGGGTGCAACTAGGGTACAACTAGGGCACATATAGGGCGCAAATAGGATATAGCTAGTTCCCAACTGAGGCGTAACTAGGACGCAACTTGGGCGTAAGAAGGGCATAAGTAGGGCATAAGTAGGGGACAACTAGGGCGCAAGTAGGATGCAAGTAGGGTGCAAATAGTGCGCAAGTAGGACACTACTAGAGTGCAACTAGGATGCAAGTAAGGCACAATAAACGTGAAGCTAGGACACAACTAGGGTGTAACTAGGGTGCATCTAGGGTGCAAGTAGGGCATAAATAGGACACAACAAAGGCACAACTAGGGTGCAATAAGGGCGCAACTAGGGTGCTAGTTGTATGCAAGTAGGGTGCACGTAGGGCACATTTAGGGTGTAACTAGGTTGCAACTAGGGTAGAAGTAGGGTGCAAGTAAGGTACATTAAGGGCACAACTAGGGCACAACTAAGGCGCAACAAGGTTGCAACTAGGGTGTAACTTGGGCGTAGCTAGTATCCAACTCAGGCGCAACTAGGGTGCAACCATGGCGCAACTGGGGCACAAGAAGGGCACAAGTAGGGCACAAGTATGGGGCAACTAGGCCACAACATATGCATAACTAGGGCGTAGCTAGTGCCCGATGGAGGTGCAAGTACGGCGCAACTCGAGCGCAACTAAGGCGCAGCTCGGGCGCAACTAGGGCGCAATTAGGGCACAAGTTGGACACAACTAGGGCTCAACTAGGGTACAACTTGGGCGTAAATTGTGCCAAACTGAGGCGCAACTAGTGCGCAAGTAGTGCGCAACTAGGGCACAAGTAGGGCACAACTGGGGCGCAAGTAGGGTGCAAGTAGGGTGCAAGTTGGGTGCATGTAGGACACAACTTTGAAGCAACTAGGAGAAAGTAGGGTGCAACTAGGGTGCAACTAGAGAAGAACTAGGGTGCAAGTAGGGCACAAGTAGAGCGCAACTATGATAGAACTAAGGTGCAACTAGGGCGCGACTAGGGCAGAACTAGGGCGCAAGTAGGGTGCAAGTAGGGCACAATATGGACACAACTAGGGCGTAACGAGGGCGTAATTAGGGTGTAACTAGGACGTAACTTGTGTCCAACTGAGGCGCAACTAGGGTGCAAGAAGGACGCAAGTAGGGCGCACGTAGGGCGTAACTAGGGTAGAACTAGGGTGCAAGTACGACGCAAGTAGGGCGCAAGTAGGGTGCAACAAGGGGGTAGCTAGTGCCCAATTGAGGCGCAACTAGAGCACAACTAGGGTGCAACTAGGGCACAACTAGGGCACAACTAGGATACAAGTAAGCCGCAAGTGGGGCGGAAAAAGGGTGCAACTAGTTCACAACTAGGGCGCAACTAGGGCATAGCAAGTGCCCAACTAAGGTGCAACTAGGGGGCAACTAGGGCGCAACTTGGGTGCAAGTAGTGTGCAATTTCGGCACAAGTAGGAAGCAAGTAAGGTACAGGTAGGACGCAAATAAGGTGCAAGTAGGATGCAACTAGGGCACAACTAGGGTGCAAGTAGGGCGTAACAAGGGCACAAGTATGGTGCAAGTAGGTTGCAACAAGGGTGAACAAGGATGTAAATAGAGCGCAACTAGGGTGCAAGTAGGGTGCAAGTAGGGTGCATGTAGGTCGCAACTAGGGTGCAACTAGGGCGCAAGTTGGGCACAACTAGGGCGCAACTAGGGCGCATCTAGAACGCAACTAAGACCCAAGTAGGACACAAGTAGGGCCCAAGTAGGGCGCAACTGGGGCGCAACTAGGACGCAAGTAGGGCGCACTTAGGGCCCAACTAGGGTCCAATCAATACATAACGAGGTTGCAAGAAGGACGCAAATAGGGCACAACTAGGGCATAACTTGGGTGCACCTAGGGCATAGCTACTGCCCAACTAAGGTGCAACTAGGGCGCAACTAGGGCGCAAGTAGGCCACAGCTAGGGCGCAAGTTGAGCACAACTAAGGAGCTTCTTGGTCGCAAGTAGGGCGGAAGTAGGTTGCAAGTAAGGCGTCAGTAAGCCACAGCTAGGGCAGATTTAGGACGCAACTAGGGCACAAGTAGGGCGCAATTGAGGCGCAAATAGGGCACAAGTTGGGCACAAGTTGGGCACAAGTAGGGCACAACTAGGGTTTGAGTAGGGTGCAAGAAGGCTGCAAGGAAGGCGCAACTAGGGGGCAACTCGGGTGCACGAAGGGTGCAACTAGGGCTTAACTAGGACGCAACTAGGTCATAACTAGGGCGTAAGTGGGCTGCAAGGAGAACACAAGTAGGGCGCAACTAGGGCACAACTAGAACGTAGCTAGTTTCCAACTGAGGCGCAACTAGGGCACAACTAGTGCGCAACAAGGGTGCAACTAGGGTGTAACTAGGGCACAATAAAGGCACAAGTAGGATCCAAGGGTGTAACCCAGTCGCAATTAGGGTGCAACTAGGGCTTAGCTATTGCCCAATTGAGGCGCCACTAGGGCGCAAGTAGGCCGCAAGTAGGCCGCAAGTTGGGCGCAAGTAGGGCGCGAGTAGGGCGCAAGTTGGGCGCAAGTAGGGCATAAGTAGGGTGCAACTAGTGTGCAACTAGGATGTAGCCAGTTTCCAAGTGAGGCACAAGTAGTGCGCATCTAGGGGGAAACTGGGGCTCAACTAGGGCGCAACTAGGGCACAACCAGGGCGCATCTAGGGCGCAACTAGGGCGTAGCTAGTGCCCAACTAAGGCGCAACTAGGGCGCAAGACAGGCACAACTAGGGTGTAAGTAGGGTGCAACTAGGGCCCAAGTAGGACATGAGTAGGGCACAAGTAGGACGGAAGTAGGACACTACTAGAGCGCACCTAGGATGCAATTAGGGCACATCTAGGATGAAGCTAGAGCACAACTAGGGAGCCATTAGGGCACAACTAGGGTGCAAGTAGGGTGCAACTAGAGCGCAACTAGGGCGTAACTAGGGTGCAAGTAGGGCATAAGTAGGGCACAACTAGGACACAACTAGGGTGCAACAAGGGCGTAACTAGGGTGCTAGTTGTGCGCAATAAGGTTGCAAATAGGACGCAACTACGGCACAACTAGGACGCAACTAGGGCGCAAGTAGGGGGCATGTAGGGCACAACTAGGACACAATTAGGGCGTAACAAGGGTGCAACAAGGGTAAAGCTAGTGCACTATCGAGGCACAACACGGGCGCAACTAGGACGGAACTAGAGCGCATGAAGGGCGTAAGTAGGGCACAAGTATGGCTCAACTAGGACACAACTAAGGCGTAACTAGGGCATAGCTAGTGTCCAACTAAGGTACAAGTAGGGCGCAACTAGGGCGCAACTGACGCGGAACTAGGGCGGAACTAGGGCGCAAATAGGAAACAAAGAGGGCGCAACTAGGGTTCAACTAGAGCGCAATTAAGGCACAACCAGGGCGTAGCTAGTACCCAACAGAGGTACAAGTAGGGCGCAACTAGGGCGTGACCAGGGCACAACAAGGGCACAAGTAGGGCACAACCTCGGCGCAAGTAGGGCGCAAGTAGGGAACAAGTTGGACGCACGTAGGACGCAACTTGGACACAACTAGGGTGCAAGTAGGGTGCAATTAGGCCACAAGTAGGGGGCAACTAGGGCACAACTAGGGCGCAACTGGGGCACAAGAAGGGATTAAGTAGGACGCAAGTTGGGCACAACTAGGGCGCACCTAGGGTGCAACTAGGATGCAAGGAGGGTGCAAGAAGGTCGCAATAAGGATGCAACTAGGTTATAACAAGGACAAAACAAGTGTGCAACAAGGGTGGAACTTGTGCCGAAGTGAGGCGCAACTAGGACACAAGCAGGGCGCAAGAATAGCACAATTAGGGTGAAACTAGGGCACAAAAAGGGCGTCGATAGTACCAAAGTGAGCGGCAACTAGGGCGCAACTAGGGTGTAAATAGGGCGCAAGTAGGGCACAATTAGGACGCAAGTAGAATACAATTAGGGCACAACAAGGGCACAACAAGGTCACCACTATGGTACAAAAAGGGCATAGGTAGTGCCCAACTAAGGCACAACTAGAGCACAACTAGGGCACAACTACGGTGCAAGTAGGGCGCAACTAGTGCGCAAGTAGGAAGCATGTAGGGCACAGGTAGGGTGCAAATATGGCACAAGTAGGGCGCAACTAGGGCAAAACTAGGGTGCAAGTAAGGCGCAACTAGGGTGCAACTGGGATGCAGTAAGGGCGTAACTAGGGTGCAAGGAGCATGCAAGTAGGGTACAACTAGGGCACATCTAGGGTACAACTAGAACGCAACTAGGGTGCAAGAAGGGCACAACTATGGCGCAACTAGGGTACAAACAGGACGCAACAAGGACCCAGCGAGGGCACAAGTAGGGCATAGCTGGAGCGTAACCAATGCACAACTAGGACGCAAGTAGAGCACAATTATGGCGCAGTAGGGCGCATCTAGTACACAACTAGGTCGCAAGAAAGACGCACGTATGGTGCAACTAGGGCACAGAAAGGGCGCAACTAGGGGGCAACTAGGTCATAGCTTGTGTCCACCTGAGACGCAACTAGGGCGCAACTAGGACGCAAGTAGGGTGCACCTGGGGCGCACGTAGGGCATAAGAAGGGCGCAAGTAGGGGGTAAGTAGGGCACAAGAAGGGTGCAAGTAAGGCACAAGTAGGGCGCATGTAGGACACAAGTAGGCCACAAGAAGAGCACAACTATGAAGCAACTAGAATGCAAGTAGAACGCAAGTAGGGTGCTAGTAGGACACAAGTAGGGCACAATTAGGGCGTAAGTAGGGCACAACTAAGGCGCGAGTAGGGTGCAAGAAGGGCGCAAGTCAGGCGCGACTAGGGGGCAAATAGGGCGCAGTAAATGTGCAAGTAGGGTGCAACTAGGTCGTAACTAGGGTGCAACTAGGGGGCAACTAGCGTAAACAGGTAAGAAGTAGGGCGCAAGTAGTATGCAACTAGGGGGAAACTAGGGAACAACTAGGGCGTAGCTACATCCCAATTGAGGCGCAACCAAGGCACAACTAGGGAGCAACCAGGGTGCAACTGGGGCACAACTAGGGCGCAAATAGGGCGCAAGAAGGACGCATGTAGGGCGCAAGTAGGGCGCAACTAGGGAGCAACTAGGGCGCAACGAGGGCATAGCTAGTTCCCAACAGGGGGCAACCAGGGCACAACAAGGACACAACAAGGGTGCAATTAGCACGCAATTAGAGCACAACTAGGGCGTAAGTAGGATGTAACTAGGGCGCAAGTAGGCCGTAACTAGGGAGCAACTAAGGCGCAACGAGGATGGAACTAGGGTGCAAGTAAGGCATAAGTAGGGCGAAACTAATGCGCAACTAGGACGCAAGTAGGACACAACTTTTGCGCAACTAGGGCGTAAGTAGGGCGGAAGTAGCGCACAAGTAGGGTGCAACTAGGGTATAACTAGGGCGTAATTAGGATGCAAGAAGGGTACAAGAAGGGTACAACTTGTGTGCAACTAGGACGCAAGTAGGACGCAACTATGGCGTAAGTAGGACACAACTAAGGCACAACTAGGACGCAAGTAGGGCAACAGTAGGGTGCAACTATTGCGCAACTAGGGCGCAGCTAGGGCTCAACTAAGGTGTCACTAGTGCCCAACTAAGGCGCAACTAGGGCGCAACGAGGGCGCTAGTTGGGAGCAACTAGGGCGCAAGTAGGACAAAATTAGGGCACAAGTCGAGCAAAAGTATGGTGCAACTAGGCCGCAACTAGGGCGCAACTAGGGTGTAGCTAATGTCCAACTAAGGCGCAACTAAGACGCAAGTAGAACGCAGTTAGAGTGCAACTAGGACACAAGTAGGGCAAACCTAGGGGGCAACTACAGCACAACTAGGGCGCAAGTAGGGCGCAAGTAGGGTGCAACTAGGGTGCAACTAGGGAGTAATTGTGGTTCAAGAAGGGTGGAAGTAGGAAGCATGTAGGGTGCAACTAGGGTGCAACTGGGGAACAACTGGGGCGCACGTGGGGCACAAGTAGGGTACAAGTAGGGCGTAACTGGGACACAACTAGGGTGTAAATAGGACGCAAGTACGGCATAACTAGGGTGTAATTAGGGCTCAACTAGGGCGTAACTATGACGTAGATAGTATACAACCAAGGCACAAGTAGGGTGTAACTAGGGCACAACTAGGGCGCAACTAGGAAGCAACTAGGGTACAAGTAGGATGCAAGTACTGCGCAAGTTAGGGCACAACTAGGGCATAGCTAGTGTCCAACTGAGGCGCAACTAGGGCGCAACTAGGACGCAAATAGGGTACAACTAGGGCGCAAGTAGGGCGCAACTAGGACGCAAGTAGGATGCAAGTATGCTGTAAGTAGGATGCAACTAGGATGCAACTAGGATGCAACTAGAGCGCAACTAGGTCGCAAGTAGGGCACACTTAGGGTAGAAGTAGGGCACTAGGGTAGAAGTAGGGTACAACTAGGGCGCAACAAGGACACAAGAAGGGTGCAAGGAGGACGCAAGTAGGGCACAAAATTGGTGCAAGTAGGGCGTAACTAGGGTGAAACTGGGTCTCATGTAGGTAGCAAGTAGGGCGCAAGTAGGGCGCAAGTAGGGCGCAAGTAGGGTGCAAGCAGGGCCGAAGTAGGGCGCAGCTAGGGTATAATTAGGGCCGAACTAAGGCGTAGGTAGGGTGCAAGTAGGGCGCGAGTAGTGTACAACTAGGGTGTAACTAGGGTGCAAGTAAGGTCGAAGTAGGGTTCAACTAGGGTGTAACTATGGCGCAAGTAGGGTGCAAGTAGGCCAGAAGCAGGGTGCAACTAGGGCGTAAAAAAGTGCATAGCCAGTGCTCAAGTGAGGCGCAACTAGGGTACAGCGAGGACGTTAGTCGATAGTAACTAGGGCACAAGTAAGGTGCAACTAGCGCGCGACTAGGGTGCAGCTAGTGCACAATTGAACAGCTAGGGTGCAACTAGGGTGCAAGTACGATAAAATCAGGGCGCACGTGGAGCGTAGCTAGGGCACAATTAGGGCGCAACAAGCGCACAACTAGGGTGCAAGGAGGAGGCAAGTAGGGCACAACTAGGGTGCAACTAGGGCACAACTAGGGTGTAAGTAGGGCGCAAGCAGGGCATAAGTAAGGCGCAACTATAGTGTTACTAGGATGCAAGTGGGGTGCATTTAGGGTGCAAGTAGGGTGCAACTAGTGCATAACTAGGACGCATCTACGGTACAAGTAGGGCAGAAGTAGGACATAAGTAGGGCGCAGCTATGGGGCAACTAGGGCACAACTAGGGCACAACTAGGGCATAACTAGGGCACAAGTAGGGCGCAAGTACGGTGTAACTATGGCGCAACTAGGATGTAGCTAGTGCCCAACTCAGGCGTGACTAGGGCAGAACTAGGGCTCAAGATGGGAACAACTAGGGCGCAAGTAGGACGCAACTAGAGTGCTAGTAGGGTGCAACTAGGGTGCAACTAGGGTGTAGCTAATTCTCAACTGAGGCGCAATTAGGACTCAAGTAGGACGCAATTCGAGCACAACTAAGACGCCAATAGGGTGCAACTAGGACGCAGCTACAGTGCAACTAGGGCGCAAGTACGGTGCAACTAGGGTATAAATAGGGAGAAACTATGGCACAAGAAGGGTACAATTAGGACGCAAGTAGGGCACAACTAGGGTGCAACTGGGGAACAGGTAGGACGCAGATAGGACGTAAGTAGGATGCAAACAACGCGTAAGTAGGGGTGTAATGAGGTGCCCCTATATTTCTGCCATACTCGAGGTCTCACCCAGGTTTTGGGGGGCATTAGGGAAGTTTTCTGTTTTCTGGATGTTCCGGACGGGTGTTCGTCAGGAGGTCGGTCCCAACCTTGACGGCTCACTGCTGAAAGTAGCAAGGAGGAGCGAGCGAGCAAGCAACAGCGTGAGGAGCACGCCGTCGCCAAGGGACAGTTTTGCTCACCCTTCGTGTGGCGTTCTGAACACGCCACACAAGGGTGACTTTCACCCTTTCTGCGAGTAGTGTGTCGGTTACGCTACTTGCCATGGGGAGGTTTTGGAGGCGAGCCCCCAACAACGCACGCTATCATTAGCAGCAGCAAAACGGTGGCTCCGACCGTACAAAAGTCGCAGCACATGCGGTGGCATGTACAAGACACGACCGCACCCACCGCCGAGACCCATTTCTGGTGACCGTGCGAGACATCAAGCTAACGCGGTGGCTCGTGCTGGGCCAAGGTAGACCGTCAATTTGGACGATCGAGGGCCGGATGCTTCTCGATCTAAGCATTAGGTGCATGTAGGGTACAAGGTGCAAGTAGCTTATCGTAGCAAGCTAGTAGAGGAGTAGGCCAGGGCGAGGACTAGCCGGCGGAACAGTTTAAATACCTTGTACTTTGTTGATCATCATTAACCTGAAAACCTGTCATTTCCAGTTCTGGATTCCACACTTCTCCAACTACATCTTTCCGCCAGGACTGTGCTCTCCACACACTAAATCTTAATCTCCAGAGAGCACACAATCTCACATCTGGTATCAGAGCCAGGGCCATGCGTTGGGCGGAAACGCTGCCGGAGCTCACCAAACTTCAAGAAGTGGAAGGCACGGAGTACGCCGTACAACGTTGAGGCTGATCGAGAGGGAGATTGTTGGACTAGACTTTAAAGCCAATGCACGAGCCAACCTATGGAAACTTTTCTATATTTCTAGAGTATCCACACGGCCTACCGTGCGAGTGCGGGAGGCGATGGGTGAATCCTAGGCACTTTGAAGACGTCAGATTTTCATCTTGCACTGTCGAATTGCTGCCGAAACATTTTTGATTGCTGCCAAAGTGCTTCCAAACCTTTTCTAAGGATCTCAAATGGCTTAAACTTGTCAAGAGCCATGGAGAATGCCCTACAGCAGATCATAGAGCAGCTGGGAGCCCTCAAGCTAGAGAATGAGCGGCTTAATTGGTAGATGGTTGACTTGCGGGATGGGACTGACTTTGGTCAGGTTCGGGTGGCCCGGTCAAGGAGTCTGCCAAGACCAAAGTCAAAGGCTCCAGAACCGTTCAATCCCTTAGTCAAGGGAGCGAGCATGTAGACCTTGTTGTTTGTGATGAACACCTTCTTTGGGGCTCTGTGTCACCCTCCAAAGGATGATGATGTGCGTGTGTCATTCATGGTGACACTGCTACGCGGAGCTGCACTGGAGTGGTGGAGGTAGCTGAATATGCTAGCCACTCAAGGTGGAGGTGGGAACGCAGCTGTGCAACATGCCGTGTTATGGCAGCAAGGCACGGGACGAGCTAAAGCGCGTGTACCAACGATATGAGAGCATTTTGAGCAAGCCATCAGAGACCGGTTTGATCTCGTGAGCGCCTTCATGGTCCCACACAACAAAGCTGAAGCGACTGAAGCAGACCGGCTTGGTGCAGGAGTACACACACCGTTTCTTGGCATTGTGCTAAGAGATTGACAACATGAGCGAGCCGGAGATGGCAGACAAGCGCCATGACAGCTTGAAGGCAAAAATTCAGCACATGCTGGCACTAAGTGGAATCACGGAGTTCGAGGGGATGGTCACCACTGCTGAGTGTGTTGACGTACTACGAAACCATAAAGGGGATTTCCATGAGAAGTAAGAGAATTTCCAGCGTCGAGCACAACATCAACAAGCTGACCCTATGGAGATTGATGCAGTACGAAGAGGCCAACAATAGAGCAAGCCGCGTGGGGAGAACTGTTAGATCTGCGTGAAGCATAGGCACCACAACAAGGACTACAAGAAGAAGCAGCAAGGAAATAATAACCAGTAGTGAGTGGCAGACGGCCAGCTGTTGGAAAAGCATCATCATCATTAGAAAACACCAGACCCAAAAGTCCTTCGACAACTAGGGAGTTGTCAAGTGTATTTCTGCGGAGCAAAGGAAACGGGAGCATTACAGGAATTGTCATTAAAGTTGAAATTTCCTTGGCTGGTTCTACGGATGCTGATGGGTGCTAGACTCGCTTGCAGATTAAAACATTGCTGGATTATGACACGTTGTACTCTTGTTTCATCGACGAGCTTGCGGAAAGGTTGAGGCTTGCACGAAAACCTAGAAAGCCAACAAAGGCCAAGTTGGTGGAAGGGGAGGAGGATTGCAGATGCCTCTGAAGCCTTTGAGGGTCCTTCTAGGCAAGCTATCCTATGAGGTGAACTTTTGTGCGCGTCCGATGGATGCCTATGACGCCATTTTTGGACGTGACTGGCTGCACCGGTAGAATCCTGCAGTGGATTGGGTGCGTAGCCAGGTAAAAGTGAAGAAATGCAGAGATCAGATCGTTTTGCTATTATGGGCTTAGGAGAAGGAGTCTAAGGCAGGAAAGGTGCCGTAGCTGAGTTATGTGCAGCTAAAGCGCTATCAGCACAAGGGGGACCAAGTACACCTTATGTGGGTGCGGCAAAAGGAAACAGCTAAAGCAACAAGAGGGAGAGAAACAGAAAGCACCAACAACAAAGCTATCGGAAGGCATTAAAAGAGTGTTGGACAGCTATGGTGACGTGTTTCCTGTTGAGCTACAAAAGGGTTTGCCACCAAAGTGCAGCATCGACCACAAAATCGAGCTGGTTCCTGGAGCAACTCCAATGGTGTGGGCTTCCTATCTCATGACTGATAATGAGCTGGGTGAACTGAAGGAGCAGTTGGAGGAGGTGACAGAGCAAGGGTTTATTAGGCCGTCAGTGGCACCCTAAGTTGCACCGGTCCTCTTTCTGAAAAAGAAGACTAGGGAGCTGCGGATGTGCGTGGATTATCACTCACTAAACAACATAATGATCAAGAAATGGTACCCACTGCCAAGAGTCGAGGAGCTGCTTAACCAGCTGAGGGGAGTGCAGTTCTTCAGCAAGACTGACTTGCGTTCGAGGTACCATCAAATCTGGATTACCGAGCAGGATGTGGAGAAGACGGCGTTTTGGACGCAGTACGGCCATTTCGAGTACCTCGTGATGCCATTTGGGTTGACCAACGCTCTTACAACATTCACGAGCCTCATGAACAGTATATGCCACCCTCATCTACACCAGTTTGTGGTGGTGTTCCTCGATGGCATACTCATCTACTCTAGGACCTTGGACGAGCATCACCGGTACCTTCGGCAGGTGCTGGGGATTCTTTGGAAAGAGAAGCTGTTTGCAAAGCTCTCCAAGTGTGAGTTTGAGGAGCGGGATGTGGACTTCCTTGGGCACATTGTGAGCGGCAAGGGTCTCTGCATGGACCCAAAGAAAGTAGTGAAGCAGTGGCCAACACCAAAGTGCGTGTGTGACATCCGGGTTTTCTTGGAGTTTTTTTTAACTACTACCGGAAGTTCATTGGGGGGTATGCACAAAAGGGAGCACCACTGACCCAACTACTGAGGAAGGATGACCAGTAGGAATGGGGCGACCAGGAGCAGAAGAGATTTGAGGAGCTCAAGTTGGTAATGTGTGACACTCCGGTTTTGGAGCATCCGAATTCATCCAAGGAGTATGTCATGGCAGAGGACGTAAGCGACTAAGCCATTGGGTTGGTACTGATGCAATATCACAAGAAGGGGCCACAGCCGATTGCGTACGCATCGCGCAAGCTGCAAAATGTGGAGCTCAACTGCACAATCCATGAGAAGGAGATGCTAGTGGTGATCCATGCGTTCAATCACTCGAGGTGCTACCTCAAGTCGCGGCGCTACGTGGTCTTCACGGATCATTACGCCCTGAAGTACCTGAAGACCCAGCCAGACCTCAGTCCCCGGCAGACTCGCTGGATGGAATGTTTGGAAGGAAGTTTTGATAACAAGATCCAGTACAAGCTTGGGATGTTGAACCCAGCAGATCCTATGTCAAGGAGGCCGGAGTTGAGCCTCAACACCATCTCAGTGCTGATGGGATCTCCAGACATACATAGCCTATTCTTGCACGGCTATGGCGTGGACAATGATTTCACGGGTGGTGCATTGAAAGACGCAATGTGGAATGGAATGTTTTGGCCAAGGGGACAAGAGCAAAAGATTGTTGTGCCAGACTGTGCGCCATTGAACCAGTTGTTATTACTGGAGGCGCATGATACCTACTACTTGGGTCACTTTGGCTTCGACAAGACGCTCAAAGCCTTGGCATGTCAATACTCGTGGTTGTCAATGGCGATCGACTCTAAGAGGTTTGTGAGCAGTTGCAATCTATGCCAATGCATCAAGGCATGGAGGACCAAGCCACCTAGGGAGCTACAACTATTGCCTATACCTGCGAGGCCATGGACGGACATTTCGCTTGAATTCATTGGCGGGTTGCCTATGACGCAACAGGGTAACACAGTGTTGGTGGTGGTGGACTGGTTTTCCAAGACGGCACACTTCATGGCATGTCCTAAGAGCATCCCAGCTAGCGGGACAGCTCAACTCCTCCTCAATCATGTCATCAAGCTGCATGGGGTGTCGAAGTCGTTGGTCTCCGATCGCGATCCACGCTTCACTTTGCGGTTGTGGAGAGATCTCATGGGGAAGCTGGGCACGCAGGTGCAACGGACCACAGCATACCATCCACAGAGCGATGGGCAGAAAGAGCGCATGAACCAACTTTGGAGCAGGTGCTACGGAGTATGGTCCCACCGGATGGATAGGGTTGGGAGGAGAAGCTAAGAGTGGCAAATTTTGCTTACAACTCAGTAGTGCCAACATCAACAGGGAAGTTACCATTTGAGGTGGTTTATGGCCACCATCCACTGAGACCAGCTGCCCTTGCTACAACATCTCTTCCAGCTGTGCATCAGATTGCTGATGGGTTTGCCACCACTTGGGATATGGTACGACAACGGCTATTGAAGGCACAAAAGTAACAGAAGCAACATGCTGATAAGCATCGATTGGGAGAGGAGTTCGAAGTGGGTGATTAGGTGATGCTAAACTCTGCTAGCTTGCAGCTGATGGGAGTTGGAAGTCCCAAGCTGAAGCCGCGATGGGTTATTCCGTTTCGTATTCTGGAGAAGTGGTCGGCCGTTTCCTACAAGCTTGAGCTGCCATCGCCCTACACCATCTATCCGGTGTTCCACATCTCCCTGCTTTGTGCCTATCGCGACCCCAATACCTTTGTCCAGGTTCATGGGACAGCTCCACCTCCAATTGTTGAAGTTGAGGGCATTAAAGAGTTTAAGGTGAAGAAGATTCTGGCGGATCGTCAGAGGGGACGTCGGCGTGAGTTTCTGGTGTAGTGGAAGGGGTACCCGGCTGAGCACAACTCATGGGAGCCAGAGGCCAACTTCCATGTAAGGGGTACCAACAGTGGTCTCCACGAGTATCTCAGACGCGCCGGGACATCACGCCTCCGACCGGGGGGGGGATGTAATGAGGTCCCCCTCTTTTTCTGGCATACTTGGGGTCTCACCCGGGTTTGGGGGGTATTGGGGGCATTTTCCGTTTTCAAGATGTTTCGAGCGGATATTCGTTTGGAGGTCTGGCTCGACCCTGACGGCTCCCCACTCAAAGGAGCAAGAAGGAGCAAGCGGGTGAGCGACGACGTGAGGAGCACGCCGTCGGCAAGGGGCCATTTTGCTCGCCCTTCGTGTGGTGCAACTAGGGCTCAACTAGGGCGCAATTAGGGAATAGTTAGTGCCCAACTGAGGCACAAGTAGGGCGCAACTAGGGCACAACTCGGACACTTAGGGCACAAGTAGGATGCAACTAGGGCACAAGCAAGGTGCAAGTAGGGCGCAAGTTAGGGCGCAACTAGAGCGTAGCTTGTGCCCAACTTAGGTGCGACTAGGACGCAACTAGGGCACAACTTGGGCGCAACAGGGGCAAAAGTAGGATGCAACTAGGACGCAGGTAGGACGCAAGTATGGCGCAAGTAGGATGCAACTAGAGCGCAACTAGGATGCAAGTAGGACGCAATTAGGGCACAAGTAGGGCGCAACTAGGGCGCAACTAGGGTTCAACTAGGGTACAAGTAGGAAGCAATTAGGGCGTAAGTAGGGTGCAAGTAGGACGCAATTAGGCCAGAACTAGGGCGCAAGTAGGACGCAAGTAGGACGCAAGTAGGGCACAAGTAGGACGCAACTAGGGCACAACTAGAGTGCAATTAGGGTGCAATTAGGGCGCAACTAGGACGTAGGTAGGGCGCAAGTAGGGCGCAAGAAGGGCGTAACAAGGGCATAACTAGGGTGTAAATTGGGCACAACTAAGGTGTTATCATGACGCAACTATAGTGCAAGTAGGGCACAAGTAGGGCTGAAGTAGGACGCAACTACGGCATAACAAGGGCATAACAAGGGTGTAGCTAGAGCTCAACTGAAGTGCAACTAGGACGCAGCTAAGGCCTTTGTCGGGCGCAACTAGAGTGCATGTAAGGCGCACCAAGGGCGCGACTTGGGCGTAGCTAGTGCCCAACTGAGACGCAACTAGGGTGCAACTAGGGTGCAAGTAGGGTGAAACTAGGACGCAAGTAGAGCGTATCTGGGGCGCAACAAGGACGCAACAAGTACACAACTAGGGTGCAAGAAGGGCACAATTAGGGCGCAACTAGGGCTTAACTAGGACGCAACTAGGGTGTAAGTAGGACGCAAGTAGGGACCAAGTAAGGCGCAACTAGGGCGTAACTAGGATACAAGTAGGGTGCATGTAGGGTGTAAGTAGGGTGCAACTAGGGGACAACTAGGGTGCATCTAGGGTACAGGAAGGACAAAAGTAGGACACAACTAGGACGCAACTAGGGTGCAACTAGAGTGCAACTAGGGCACAGCTAGTGCTTAAATGAGGCACAACTCGGGTGCAACTAGGGCGGAACTAGAGCCTAGCTAGGGCGCAAGTATTGTGCAAGTAGGGCGCAAGTAGGGGGCAACTAGTGCACAACTAGGGTGGAACTAGGGCAAAGCTTGTGCCAAATTGAGGTGCAACAACGGCGTAACTAGGGTGCAACTAATACGTAACTAGGACGTAGCCAGTGCCCAACTGAGGCGCAATTAGGGCTCAACTAGGACGCAAGTATGACGCCACTAGGTTAAAAGTTGGGCACAAGTAGGGCGCAAGTAGGGCACAACAAGGGCGCAACTAGGACGTACCTAGGACGTAAGTAGGACACAACTAGGGTACAAGTAGAGCGCTGCTAGGATGCAAGTAGGGTGCAATCAGGGTGCAAATAGGGTGCAAGTAGGGCGCATGTATGGCGCAACTCAGATGCAACTAGAGCGCAAGTAGGGCACAAATAGGGCATAAGCAGGGCACTAGGGTGCAATAAGGGAGCAAACAGGGTACAAGTTGGGCGCAAGTAGAGCACAAGTAGGGCGCAACTAGGATGCAACTAGAGCACAACAAGGGCGCAAGTAAGGCGCAAGTATGGCACAACTAATGCGGACTAGGGTGCAACTATGGCAAAAGTAGGGTGTTAAGTAAGGTGCAACTAATGCGCAAGTAGGGCATAACTTGGACGCAAGTAGGGTGCAAGCAAGGAGCAAGTAGGGTGCAAATAGGGGGCAACTAGGGCATAACAAGGATGCAAGTAGGGTGCAACTAGGATGTAAGTAGGGTGCAAAAAGGACACAACTAGGGCATATCTAGTTCCCAATTGAGGCGCAACTAGGGCGCAACTAGGGTGTGAGTCGGGCACAACTAGGACGCAAGTACGGCACAACTAGGGCGCAAGCAGGGCACAAGTAGGAGAAAACTAGGGTGCAAGTAGGGCGCAACTAGGGCACAACAAGGGCATAGCTAGTGTCCAACTAAGGCGCAACGAGGACACAATTATGGCGTAAGTAGGGTGTAACTATCGCACAACTAGAGTGCAACAAGAGCACAAGTAGGGCACAAACAGGGCGCAAGTAGGATCAAATAAAGGCACAACTAGGGTGCAACTAGGGCACAAGTAGGGCTTATGTAGGGCAAAAATAGGATGCAACTAGGGTGCAACTAGGGCGCAACTAGGGCGCACGTAGGATATAACTAGGCCGCAACTAGGGTGTTAAAAGGGCGCAACAAGGGCACAACTAGGGCGCAACTAGAGTGCATCTAGGGCATAGCTATTGCCCAACTGACGCGCAACTAGGGGGCAACTATGGCACAACTAGGATGTAGGTAGTTCCCAACTGAGGCGCAAGTACAGCACAACCAGGGAGTAACTAGGGTGCAACAAGGGCTCAACTAGGCTGCATCTAGGGTGCAACTAGGGCATAGCTAGTCCCTAACTGAGGTGCAACTAGGGCTTAACTAGGGCGTAAGAAGTGCGCAACTAGGGTGCAAGTAGGACATAACTAGGGTGCAAGTATGACGCAAGTAGGGCGCAATGGGATGCAAGTAGGACACTACTAGAGCGTAACTAGGACAGAAGTAGGGCACAACTAGGGCTCAAGTAAGGCGCAACTAGGGCAAAGCTAGGGCACAACTAGGGTGTAACTAAGACATAAGCATGGCGCAAGTAGGGCACAACTAGGGTACAACCAGGGTGGAAGAAGGGTACAAGTAGGGCACAAGTAGGGCACAACTAGGGTGCAGCAAGGGCTCAACTAGGACGTGTATAGGGTGCATGTAGGGTGCAAGTAGGGCACAAGAAGGACACAAGTAGGGTGCAAATGAAATGTAACTAGGGAGAAAGTGGGACGTAAATAGGGTGCAACCAGGGTGCAACTAGGGTGCAAGTAGGGTGCAAGAAGGGTGCAGATATGGCGCATCTTGGGCGCAACTAGGGCGCAACTAGGGTGCTAGAAGGGCAGAACTAGGACGCAACTGGGGTGCAACTAGGGCGCAACCAGGACTCAAGTAGGGCAAAAAAAAGGGCGCAACGAGGGCACAACTAGGGCGCAACTAGGACACAAGTAGGGCACAAGTAGGACGCAAGAAGAGAGCAACCATTATGCAACTAGGGTGCAAGTAGGGTGTAAGTAGGGCTCAAGTAGGGCACGACAAGGGGGCAACTAGGACATAGCTAGTGTCCAATTAAGGTGCAACTAGGGGATAACTACGGTGCAAGAAGGGAGAAACTAGGGTGTAAGTAGGGTGCAACTGTGGCATAAGGAGGACGCAAGTAGGGTGCAAGTAGGACGCAAGTAGGACACTACTAGAGTGCAACTAGAACGCAAGTAGGGTGCAACTAGGGCAAATCTAGGGCACAACTAGGGAACAAGAAGGGCGTAACTAGGGTGCAACTAGGGCATAACTAGGGCACAACTATGATGCAAGTAGGGTACAACTAGGCCACAACTAGGGCACAACTAGGGTAAAACAAGGGTGCAACTAGGGCGCTAGTTGTGCTCAAGTAGGGTGCAAATAGTGCACAACTAGGGCGCAACTAGGGCGCAACTAGGGCGCAACTAGGGCCCAAGTAGGACACAAGTAGGGTACATTAAGGGGACAACTAGGTCACAACAAGGGCGCAACAAGGGTGCAAGTAGGATGCAACTACGGTGTAGCTAGTGTCAGACTGAGGCGCAGCTAGGGCGGAACTAGAGCGCAAGAAGGGTGTAAGTTGGGAACAAGTATGGCACGAGTAGGACGCAACAAAGGTGTCATTAGGGTGAAGCTAGTGCCCAACGAAGGTCTAAGTAGGGCGCAACTGAGGTACAATCAAGGCGTAACTAGGGAGCAACTAGGGCGCAACTATGGCTCAAGTAGGACACAAGTAGGGCGCAAGTAGGGCAAAACTAGGGTGCAACAAGAGGACAACTAGGGCGTAGCTAGTGCCCAACAGAGGTGCAACAAGGGCAAAACTAGGGCGCAACTAGGGCTCAACTAGGGCATAAGTAAGGCACAACTGGGTCGCAAGGAGGGCGCAAGTAGGGCACAAGTTGGGCGCACACAAGACGCAACTTGGGTGCAACTAGGATGCAAGAAGGGTGCAACTAGGGCGCAACTAGGGCGCAACTAGGGTGCAATCAGGGCGCAAGTAGGGCGCAACTGGGGTATAACTAGGGGGCAACTAGGGAAAATGTAGGGCGCAAGTAGGGCGCAAGTAGGGCGCAAGTAGGGCGTAACTAGGGCACAACTAGGGTGCAACTGGGTGCAAGTAGGGTGCAAGTAAGGTACAAGTTTGGCACAACTAAGGTGCAACTAGGGTGCAACTAGGGCGCAACTATCATCCAACGAGGGCACAAGAAGGGCGCAACAAGGATGCAACTACGGCGCACTGAGGGCACAACTAGAGCGTCACTAGGGTGTAACTTGTGCCCAGCTGAGGCGGAACAATGGCGCAACTAGGGCGCCACTAGGGAACAAGTAGGGTGCAACTAGGGTGGAACTAGGACGGAAGCAGGGCTCAAGTAGGGCACAAGAAGGGTGAAACTAGGGTGAAACTAGGGCGTAAAAAGGTCGTAGCTAGTGCCTAATTGAGGTGCAATTGGGGCGCAACTAGGGCGCAACTAGGGCGCAACTAGGACACAAGTAGAGCACAAGTAGGGCGCAAGAAGGGTGCAACTAGCTCACAACTAGGGTGCAACTAGGGTGTAGCTAGTACATAACTAAGGCATAACTATGGCGCGACTAGGGCGTAACTAGGGTGCAAGTAGGGCGCAAGTAGGATGCAAGCAGGTCACATGTAGGGTGCAAGGAGGGTGCAAGTACGGCGCAACTAGGGTGCAACTAGGGGCAAGTTGGGCGCAAGAAGGCACAAGTAAGGCACAACTAAGGCGTAAGTAGGGTGCAATATGGGCGCAACTAGGACGCAACTGGGGTGCAAATAGGGCGCAACTAGAGTGCAAGTAGGGTGCAACTAGGACTCATCTAGGGTTTAACTAGGGCGCAACGAGGGCGTAAGTAAGGCGCAACTAGGGTGCCACTCGGGTGCAACTAGGGCGCAACTAGGACCAATGTAGGGCGCAAGTAGGGCACAATAAGGGTACAATGAGGGAGTAACTTTGACAGAAGTAGGGCGAACTTATGGCACAAGTAGGGTGCAACCAGTATGCAACTAGGGCTCAAGAGGACGCAAGTAGGGCGCAACTAGGACACAACTATAGCGCAACAACGGGCCTCTTGGGCATAGCTAGTGCCCAACTGAGGCGCAACTAGAGCACAACATGGGCGCAAGTAGGGCGCACCTAGGGTGCAAGTAGGGCACAAGCAAGGCGATGTTACGTCGCAACTAGGGCGCAAGTAGGACGCAAGCAGGGTGCAAGTAAGTTGCAACTAGGGAAAAACTAGGGCATTACTAGGGCGCAAGTAGGGCCCAAGTAAGGCGAAGTTAGGGCACAACTAGAACGTATGCAGGGTGCAAGACGGGCACAAGTAAGGCACAACCAGAAGGGAACTAGGGCGCAAGAAGGGTGCAAGTAGGGTGCAAGTAGGCTGCAACAAGGGTGCAACTAGTGCGTATGTAGGGCGCAAGTAGGGCGCAACTAGGGAGCTACTAGGGTGCTACTAGGGCGCACCTAGTTTCCAACTGAGGCGCAACTAGGACGCAACTAGGGCGCATCAAGGGTGTAATTAGAACACAAAGAGGCACAACTACAGCGTAGGTAGGATGCAGCAAGGGTGTAAGTAGGGTACAACTAAGGCGCAACTAGGGTACAACTAGGATCCAAGTAAGGCACAAGTAGGGAGCAACTAGGGCGCAACTAGGGTACAACTAGGGCGCAAGTAGGGCGCAACTTTGGTGTAATCAGGGTGCAAGTAGGGCACAAGAAGTGCACAAGAAAGGTGCTTCTAGGGTACAACTAAGGCGCAACTATGGCGCGAGTAGGGGCGTAAGTAGGAAGCAACTAACGCACAACTAGGATGCACCTCGGGTGCAACTAGGACGCAAGTGGGACGCAAATAGGGTACAACTAGGAAACAGCTAGGATGCAAGTAGGGTACAACTAGGGCGCAACTAGGGTAAAACTAGGACACAACTAGGACGCAAGTAAGACGCAAGTAGGGTGTAATCACAACTTGGGCGCAACTAGGATGCAACTAGGGTGTAGCTAATGCCCAACTGAGGCACAACTAGGGTGCAACTAGGGCGCAAGTTGGGAACAACTAGGGCGCAAGTAGGACACAACTAGGGTGCAAGTAGGGCGCGAGTAGGGTGCAACTAGGATGCAACTAGGGTATAGTTAATGCCAAACTGAGGCGCAGCTGGGACGTAAGTAGGACGCAACTAGAGCACAACTAGGACGCAAGTAGGGTGCAACGAGGGCAAGCTATAACGTAACTAGTGTGCAACTAGGACGCAACTAGGGTGCAAGTAGAGCATAGCTAGGGTGCAACTAGGGCGCAACTAGCATCCAAATAGGGTGCAAGTAGGGCACAAGTAGGGTACAACAAGGGTGCAACTACGGCGCAAGTAGAGTGCAAGTAGGGCGTAAGAAATGTGCAAAATTATGTGCAGCTGGGGCGCAACGTGGGTACAAGTACGGCACATGTAGGGCGCAAGTAGGGTGCAACTAGGGCACATCTAGGGCACAAGTAAGGCACAAGTACGCCACAAATAGGGCGCAACTAGGGCGCAACTAGGGTGCAACAAGGGCGCAACTAGGGGGTAATCAAGGCGTAGCTACTGCCCAATTGAGGCGCAACTAGGGCACAACCAGGGTGTAACTAGAGCAGAACTAGGACATAGCTAGTGCCCAAATGAGGTACAATTAGGGTACAACTAGGGCGCCAATATGGTGCAAGTGGGCCGGAAGTAGGGCGCAAGTAGGGTGCAACTAGGGCAAAACTAGGACATACCTAGGGTGCAAGTAAGACGCAAGTAGGGTTTAACTAGGGCACAAGTAGGGTGTAATAACCGTGCAAGTAGGGTACAATCAGGGCACAACTAGGGTGCAAGTACGGTGCAAGTAGGGCGCAACTAGGACACAAGTAGGGCGTAAGTAGGACACAAGTAGGACGCAGGTAGGATACAACTAGGGTGCAATAAGTGTGCGACTAGGGTACAAGGAGGGTGTAAGTGGGGCAAAAGTAGGGCGCAACTAGGGTGCAAGTAGGGCACTATAAGGATGCAAGTAAGGCGCAAGTAGGGGACAACTAGGCCACAAGTAGGGCGCAACTAGGGTGCAAGTAGGATCTTAAGTAGGGCGCAACTAGTGCATAACTGAGGTGACTTGGACGCAAGTAGGGTGCAAGTAGGGTGCAAGAAGGGCGCAAGTAGGACGCAAGCAGGGCGCAAAAAGGGCACAAAAAACATGCAATTTGGGCACAACTAGGAAGCACATATGGCATACCTATGGCATAGCTAGTTTTCAATTGAGACACAACTAGGGCACAACTAGGGCGTAAGTCGGGCACAAGTAGGGCATAAGTAGGGCGCAATAAGGGAACAAGTAGGGCACAAGTAGGACAAAACTAGGACGCAACTAGGGCGCAACTAGGTCACAACAAGGGCATAGTTATTGCCCTATCGAGGCGCAAATTATGCGCAACTATGGCACAAGTAGGGTGCAAATAGGATACAACAAGGGTGCAACTAGGGCACATAAAGGGTGCAAACATGGTTCAATAAGAGCACAAGGGCGCAACTAGGGTGAAACTGGGGTGCAAGAAGGCAAAAGTAGGGCAAAAGCAATCTGCGACTATGGTGTAACTGAGGCGCAACTCGGGCGCAACTAGGGCGCAAGTAGGATGCACGTACGGTACAACTAGGGCACAACTAGGGCATGACTAGAGCACAACTAGGGCGCAACTAGGGTGCATCTAGGGCATAGCTAGTGCCCAAATTAGGGGCAACTAGGGCGCAGCTTGGACGCAACTAGGGCACAACACGAGTGTAGCTAGATCCCAACTTAGGCGCAAGTAGGGCGCAACCAGAGGGCAACTAAGGCGCAACTAGGGTGCAACTAGGGCGCATCTAGGGCACAACTAGGGAATAGCTAGTGCCCAACAGAGGCGCAACTAGGACGCAACTAGGGCGGAAGAAGGGCACAACTAGGCCGCAAGTAGGACGCAACTAGGGCGCAAGTAGGATGCAAGAAGGGTGCAAGTAGGATGCAAATAGGACACTAGTAGAGTGCAACTAGGACGCAAGTTGGGCACAACTAGGGCGCAAGTAGGGCGCAACTAGGGCGAAGCTAGGGCACAACTAGGGCGCAGCTACGGCGCAAGTAGGGGGCAAGTTGGGCGCAACTAGGGTGCAACTAGGGCACAACTAGGTCACAAGTAGGGTACAAGTAGGATGCAACTAGGGCACAACAAGGGTGCAACTAGGACGCAACTAAGGCGCAACTAGGGTGCAAGTAGGGCCCAAGTAGGGTACAAGAAGGATGCAAGTAGGGCGCAACTAAGGCGAAACTAGGGTGCAACTGGGATGGAAATAGGGTGCACCTAGGGTGCAAGTAGGGTGCAAGAAGGGTGCAGCAAGCGCGCATCTAGGGCGCAACTAGGGCACAACAAGGGCGCGAGTAGGGTGGACCTAGGGCCCACCTAGGGGGCAAAAAGGGTGCAACCAAGACCCGAAGAGTGCGCAAGTATGGCGGAAATAGGGCGCATCTAGGGTGCAACTAGGACGTAAGTAGGGTGCAAGTAGGGCGCAAGTGGGGTGCAACCAGTACGCAATTAGGACGGAAGAAGGACACAAATAGGGCGTAACTAGGACTCAATCAAGGCACAAGTAGGGTGGACGTAGGGCGTAAGTAGGGGACAATTAAGGCGTAACTAGGGCGCAACTAGGGTGCAAGTGGGGCGCAAGTAGGGGGCAAGGAAGCCATTTCTAGGGTGAAACTAGGATGCAACTAAGGGGCAAGTAGGGCGCAGCTAAGGCGCAAGTAGGGCTCAAGTAGAGCATAAGTTTGGCGTTAGTAAGGCACAACAAGGGGGCAACTAGGGCGCAGGAAGGGCCCAACTAGGGTGCAACTAGGGTGCAACTAGGGCCAAAGTAGGGCGCAAGTAGGGCGCAACTAGGGCGCAACTAGAGCACAACTAGGGCGAATCTAGGGTATAGCCAGTGCCCGACTAAGGCGCAACTAGGGCATAACTATGACATAACTTGGGTACAACTAGGGAGCAATTAGGGCGCAACTAGGGTGCAAGTAGGGCGTAAGTAGGGCTCAACTAGGACGCAACTACGGTGCAACTAGGGCATAGATAGTGCCCAATTGAAGCACAACTAGGACACAACTAGGGCGCAACTAGGGCACAACAAGGGTGCAATTATAGAGCAAATATGACACCACTAGGATGTAAGTAGGGTGAAACTAGGGCGCAAGTAGGGCTCAACAAAGGCGCCAGCAGCGTGCAACTAGGGTGCAAGTAAGGTGCAATAGGGCTCAAGTATGGTGCAAGTAGGGCACAAATACGGCACAAGTAGGATGCAAGGATGGCACAACTTTGGCGGTAATAGGGCACAAATAGGGCGCAAGTAGTGCACAAACAGGGTGGAACAAGGTTACAACTTCGGCGCAACTACGGCGCAAGTAAAGCGCAAGCAGGGTGCAACTAATGCGCAACTAGGACGCAACTAGGGCCCAACTAGGGTGCAAGTAGGATGCAACTACGGCACAACTAGTGCACAACTAGGGCGCAACTAAGGCACAACTAGGGCACTCCTAGGGCACATCTAGGGCCCAACTAGGGTACAAGTAGAGCGCAACTAGGGCCTAACAAGGGCACAACTAGGGCACAACTCGGGCATAGCTAGTTCCCAACTGAGGCGCAACTAGGGTGCAACTAGGGTGCTAATTGAGCGCAACTAGGGCGTAAGTAGGATTTAACTAGGGCGCAAGTAGTGCACAAGGAGGGTGCAACTAGGGCGCAACTAGGGCGTTGCTAGTGCCCAACTGAGGCACAAGCAGTACACAAGTAGGACACAAATAGAGCGTAACTGGGACGCAAGTGGGACACAACTAGGGTGCAAATAGGGCGCAACTAGGGCACAGCTACAACGCAACTAAGGCACAACTAGGGCGCAACTTGGGCGCAACTAAGACGCAGCTTCGACGCAACTAGGGCGCAAGTAGGGTGCAAGATGGATGGAAGTAGGGCGCAACTAGGATTGAACTAGGCCGCAACTAGGGCACAAGTAGGGCAAAAGAAGGGTGCAAGTAGGGCATAACTTGGGCGTAACAAGGGCACAACTAGGACGTAAGAAGGGTGTAATTAGGGCGCAACCAAGGCACAAATAGGGCATAGCTTGCGCCCAACTGAGGTGCAAGTAGGACGCAACTAGGGCGCAACTAGGGTACAACTAAGGTGCAACTAGGGCGCAATTAGGGCAAGAGTAGGGCGCAACTAGGGCACAAGTTTGGGTGCAACAAGGGCAAAGCTAGTACCCAACTGAGGTACAACCAGGGCTCAACTAGGGCACTAGTAAGGTGAAACTATGGCACAAATAGGACGCAAGTATGGCACAAATAGATCCAAGTAGGACACAACTAGAGCGCAACTAGGAGGCAAGTAGGGCGTAATTAGGGGGCAAATAGGACGCAACTAGGCCACAACTCAGGTGCAAGTAAGATGCAAGTAGGGCGCAAGTAGGACGGAACTAGGGCGCAACGAGGACACAAGTATGGTGCAAGTAGGGCACAAGTAGGGCGCAAATAGGCGACAAGTAGGGCGCACTTAGGGCGCAACGAGGACACAAGTAGGGCGGAAGGAGGGTGCTAGTAGGGCGCAACAAGGGTGTAACTATGGTGCAAGTAAGGCGCAAGTAGAGCCCAACTAGGACGCAAACACAACGCAAGTAAGGCGCAAGTAGGTAGCAAGTAGGCCGTAACTAGGGCGTAACAAGGATGTAGCTAGTGCCAAACTGAGGCGCAACTAGGGCGCAGCCAAGGCGTAAGTTGGAATCTACTAGGGCGCAAGTAGGAAGCAACTAGGGCACAAGTAGGGTGCAACGGCGCAACTAGGGCACGACTACGGCAGAGCTAGTACCCAACTAAGAAATAACTAGGGCACACCTAGGGTTCAAGTAGTGTACAACTAGGGCACAAGTAAGGCGTAGCTAGGGCGCTACTAGGGCGCAACTAGCGCACAACTACAGTGCCAAAAGGGTGCAAGTAGTATGCAAAAAGGGTGCAACTAGGGTGCAACTAGGGTACAAATAGGGTGCAAGTAGGGTGCAAGTAAGGCACAACCAGGGAGCAACTAGGGTGCAAGGAGGGCGCACATAGGGCATAAGAAGGGTGTAAGTGGGGCGCAAGTAGGGCACATCTAGGGCACAAGTAGGGCACAAGTAGGATACAACTATGGCGCAACTAGGGCGCAACTAGGGTTCAACTAGGGCGCAACTATGGCGTAGCTAGTGTCCAAGTGAGGCGCAACTAGGGTGCAACTAGGACGGAAGTATGGAGTAACTAGGGGGTAAGTAAAGCGCAACTAGGGTGGAACTAGGGCCCAGCTAGTGCCCAAGTGAAGCGTAACTAGTATGTAGCTAGTACCCAAATGAGGCGCTATTAGGGTGCAACTAGGGTACAAGTAGGGCGCCACTAGGGTGCAAGTGGGGTGCAACTAGGGTGCAACTAGGGCGCAACTAGGAAGCACCTTGGGCACAAGTATGACGCAAGTAGGGTGCAACTAGGGCACAAGTAGGGCGCAACTAGGGCACAAGTAGGGCACAACTAGGGCCCAACTAGGGTGCAAGTAGGGCACAAGTAGGGCGCAACTAAGAAGCAACTAGGACGCAAGTAGCACGCAAGTAGGGTGCAAGTAGGATGCAACCAGCATGCAATTAGGGGTGCAACTAGGGTACAAGTAGGGCACAAGCAGGAAACAAGTACGGCACAACTAGGGCGCAAGTAGGGTGCAACAAGGGCAAGGTAAGGCACAATTAGGGCACAACTAGGGTGCAACTAGGCCGCAAGTAGGGTCTTGAGTAGGGCGCAACTAGTGAGAAACTACGGCACAACTAGGGCGCAAGTAGGGTGCAAGTAGGGTGCGACTAGGGTGCAACTAAGATACAAGTTGCGCGCAGCTAGGGCGCAACAAGGGCAAAAATAGGGTACAACTAGGGTGTAGCTAGTTCCCAACTGAGGTTCAAGTAGGGCGCAACTAGGGCGCAAGTCGGGCACAACTAGGGCGCAAGTCGGGCACAACTAGGGCGCAAGTAGGACGCTACTCGGGTGCAAGTAGGGAACAAGTAGGACAAAACTAGGTCGTAATTGGGGTGCAACAACAGTATATCTAGTGCCAAACTCAGGCACAACTAAGGCACAATTATGGTGCACATAGGGCGCAACTAGTGCACAACTAGGGTGTACATAGGACGTAAGTAGGGCACAGATAGGGCGCAAGTAGAGCACAACAAGGGAGTAACCAGGATGTAACTAGGGTACAAGTAGAGTGCAAGTAGGGCAAATGTAGGGCACAACTAGGGTACAACTAGCATGCAACTAGGGCACACCTAGGGCACAAGTAGGGCGCACGTACGGTACATCTAGGGTGCAACAAGAGCGCAACTAGGGCGCTAGTTGTGCCCAAGAAGGGTGTAAGTATGGCACAACTAGGGCGTAACTAGGGCACAACAAGGGCGCACGTAGGATACAAGTAGGGCGCATTTACTGCACAACTAGGGTACAACTAGGGCGCAACAAGGGTGCAACTAGGGTGCAACTAGGGCGAAGCTAGTCCTTGACTCAATTGCAACTAGGGTGCAACTATTGCGCAACTAGGGCGGAAGTAGGACGCAAGTAGGGCGCAAGTAGGGAGCGACTAGGGCTTACCTAGGACACAACTAGGGTATAGCTAGTGCCCAACTGTGGCCCAACTAGGGCGCAACTAGGGCACAACTAGGGCACAAGTAGGGCACAAGTGGGCCGCATGTAGGGTACATGTCGGGCGCAACTGGGGCGTATGTAGGACGTAACTTGAACGCAACTAGGACGCAAGTAGGGTGCAACTAGAGACAACTAGGATGCAAGTAGGGTACAACTAGGCTATAAGTAGGGCAAAAGTAGGACATAACTAATACACAACTAGGGTGCAACTAGGACAGAAGTAGGGCTCAAGAAGGGCGCAAGAAATGCCTAAGTGGGGTCTGACTAGGGTGCAACTAAGGCGTAAGTAAGGCACAAGTAGGGCGCAAGTTGGGCACACCGAGGGCGCAACTAGGGCGCAACTAGGGCGCAAAGAGGGTGCAAGAAGGGTGCAAAAAGGGTGCATCTAGGGTGTAACGAGGGCCCAACTATGGCACAACGAGGGCGTAACTTGTGTCCAACTGAGGCAAAACTAGGGCACAACTAGGGTGCAAGTAGGGCATAAAAATGGTGGAACTAGGGTGCAAGTAGGACCCAAGTAGGGCGCAAGTAGGACGCAACTAGGATAAAACTAGGGCACAAAAAGGGTGGAGCTCGTGCCCAATAGAGGCGTAACTAAGGCACAACTAGGGCAAAACTAGGTCACAACTAGGGCACAAGTAGCACGTAGCTAGTGCCAAACTAAGGCGCAACTAGGGCGCAACTAGGGTGCAACAACTGTGCAAGTAGGGCGCAACTAGGGCGCAAGTAGTTGGCAAGTAGGGCAAACATACGGTGCAAGTAGGTCACAAGTAGGACACAAATACGGCACAGCTAGGGCGCAAGATGGGCGTAAGAGGGTTGCAACTAGGGCGCAAGATGGACGTAAGAGGGTTGCAACTAGGGCGCAAGATGGGCGTAAATAGGGTGCAAGAAGGGCGCAAGATGGGCGTAAGAGGGTTGCAACTAGGGCGCAAGATGGACGTAAGAGGGTTGCAACTAGGGCGCAAGATGGGCGTAAATAGGGTGCAAGAAGGGCGCAAGATGGGCGTAAGAGGGTTGCAACTAGGGCGCAACTGGGACGCAAATACGGCACAGCTAGGGAGCAAGTAGACTGCAAGTTGGGTGCAACTAGGGTGCATGTGGGGCACAAGCATGACGCAAGTAGGACGCAAACAGTTCAAAACTAGGGCGCAAGAAGGACGCAAGTACGGCGCAACAAAGGCACAACTAGGGCGCAACTAGGGCGCAACTAGGGCATAGCTAGTGCCCAACAGAGGTGCAACTAGGGCGCAACTATGGCACAACTAGGGCGCACCTAGGGCACAAGTTGGGCACAACTAAGGTGAAACTAGGTCGCAACTAGGGCGCAAGTAGGAAACAAGCATCTGTCAGTGACCATGACCAAAGAACTTCATATGTGTGGTCAGCATTGACAACTCATAACACAAGTCACAAATGGTTAGAGGGAAAACCAATGATTTGGGAACACTAGTTCTAAACAAGAAAGTACAAAGATCTTCAATAAGTAGTGGTACACTGTGCCTACCATGCATAATGACAACCAAAATAGGCATATGGCTCTCAACATGGCCAAAAACGTTCACCATGTGTGGTCAACATTGACAACTCATAGTACAATTCACAAAGGGTCAGATGGGGAATAATGGGTTGCAAAAACTAGTCATGGACTAGCAAGTACAAAAGACCTTCCATAAGTAGTGGCATAGTGTGGCTCTCATGCACACTTACCGACCAAAGTAGGCATATGTCACCGACCATGACCAAAGAATGTCACTATGCTTAATCGACATCGACAACTCATAATACGAGTCACAAATGGTCAGAGGCGGAAGCAATGGTTTTGGAATGCTAGTTATTGACTAGCAATTACAATGACTTCAATAAGAAGTGGCACGGTGTGGCTACCATGCACAATGACCAACCGAACTGGGCATATGTCACTGACCATGACCAGAGAATTTCACTTTGTATGGTCAACGCTGAAAACACATAATCTGAGTCACATATGGTCAAAGGGGGAAACAATGGTTAAGAAAAACTGGTTTTTGGGTAGCAAGTACAAAGAAATTCACTAAGTTTTGGCACGGTCTGGCTACCATGCACAATGGCAAACCAAAGTAGGCATGTATCACTGACCATGACCAAAGAATTTCACTTTGGGGTCAACGTTGACAACTCATAATATGAGTCAAAAATGGTCATAGGAGGAAATAATGGGTGGGGAATACTAGTTATTGACTAGAAAGTACACATACCTCCAAAACGTAGTGGTACGGTGTGGCTATCATGCACAATGACCAACCTAAGTAGGCATATTTCACTCACCATGACCAATTCTTTTTACCAAGTGTGGTCAATGTTCAAAATTCAAAATACGAGTCACAAATGGTCAGACGGGGAAACACTGGTTTGGGAATACTACTTATCAACTAGAAAGTACAAACACCTTCAATACGTCACTTATCATGACCAACGAAATTCACTATGTGTGGTCAACGTTAACAACTCATAATACGGGTCACAAATGGTCAGAGGGGGAAACAATGATTTGAGAGTACTAGTCATCAACTTGCAAGTAAAAAAAACCTTCGATGATAAGTAGCACGGTGTGGCTACCATGCACAATGAACAACCAAAATGGGCATATGTCACTGACCATGACCTGATAACTTCACTCTGTGTGGTGAACATTGAAAACTCATAATGCAAGTCATAAATGATCAGAGGGGGAAACAATGGTTTAGAAATACTAGTTATTGACTAGCAAGTACAAATACCTTCAATAACTAGTAGCAAGGTGTGGCTACAATGCACAATTACCAACCAAAGTGGACATATGTCACTCACCATGACCAAAGAACTTCACTATGATGGGCCAACGTTGACAACTCATGATGCAAGTCACAAATGGTCAGAGGGGGAAACAAAGGTTTGGGAATAATAGATATCGACTAGCAAGTACAAATACCTTCAATATGTTGTGGCACAGTGTGGAAACCATGCACAATGACCAACCAAGGTAGTCATATGTCACTAACCGTGACCAGAGGATTATACTGTGTTGTCAGCATTGAAAACTAATAAAAAGAGTGACAAATGTTCAGAGGGGAAAATAATGGTTTGGGAATACTATTTATTGACTAGCAAGTACAAAGACCTTCAGTAAGTAGCGGTATGGTGTGGCTACCATGCAAAATGACCAATCAAAGTAGGCATATGTCACTGACTATGAGCAAAGAATCTCACCATGTGTGGTCAACATTGACAATACATGATACGACTCACAAATGGTCAAAGGGGGAGACAATGGTCTGTGAATACTCTTTATCGACTGGCAAATACAAAGACCTTCAATAAGCAGTGGCAAGGTGTGGTACCATGCAAAATGACCAACCAAAGTAGGCATATGTCACTGACCTTGACCAAAGATTTTCATTGTGTGTATTTAATGTTGAAAAGTCACATTACCACTCACAAATGGTTAGAGGGGGAAACACTCATTTGGGAATACTAGCGATCAAGTAGCAAGTACAAAGACACTTAATACGTAATGGAACCGTGTGGCTACCCTGAACAATGACCAACCAAAGCAGGCAAATGTCACGGCCCATGACAAAAGAGTTTCACCATGTGTGGTCAATGTTGACAACTCATAATACTATTCACAAATGGTCAGAGGGGGAAAGAATAATTTGGGAATACAAGGTATGGAATAGAAAGGACAAATAACTTGAATAAGTAGTGGCACTGTGTGGCTACCAACCAACGTAGGCATCAATCACTGACCATAACCAAGGAATTTCACTATGTGTGGTCAACATTGACAACTCATAATACGAGTCACAAATTGTCAGAGGGGGAAAGAATGTTTTGGGAATACTAGTTATTGACTAGCAAGTACAAAGAACTTCAATACGTATTGTCACGGAGTGGCTACCATGCACAATGACGAACCAAAGTAGGCAAATGTCCCTCACCATGACCAAACAATTTCACTTTGAGTGGTCAACATGGACAACTCATAATTCAAGTCACAAATAGTCAGAGGGAGAAACAATGATTTGGGACCACTTTTTATCGACTAGCAAGTACAAAGACCTTCAATAAGCAGTGGAATAATGTGGCTATCATGCACATTGACCAACCAGAGTAAGCATATGTCACTGACCATGACCAAAGAATTTCACTATGTGCTGTCAACGTTGACAACTTGTGATATGAGTCAGAAATGGTCAGAGGAGAAAAATGGGTTGGGGATACTAGTTATCGACTAGTAAGTACAAAGACCTTTCATATGTGGTGGCACAGTGTGGCTACCATGCACAATGACCAACCAAAATAGGCATATGTCACTGACCATGACAAAAGAATTTCACTGTGTGTGGTGAACATTGACAACCCATAATGCTAGTCACAAATGGTCAGAGGGGGAAACAATGGTTTGGGAACACTATTTATCAGATACCAAGTACAAAGACCTTCAATAAGCCGTGGAAGGTTGTGGCTACCATGCATAATGACTAACCAAAGTAGGCATATGTGACTGACCATGACCAAAGAACTCCACTATGTGTGGTCAACTTTAGAAACTCTTAATACAAGGCACAAATTGTCATAGGGGGAAACAATGGGTTGAGTATACTAGTTATTGACTAGCAATTACAAAAACCTTCAAAAAGTAGTGGCACGGTGTGGCTACCATGCACAATGACCAACCAAAGTAGGAATATGTCAGTGACCAGAACTAAAGAATTTGAGTATGTGTCGTCAACATTGAAAACTCATAATACGAGTCACAAATGCTCAGAGGTGGAAACAATGGTCTAGGAATACTAGTTATTGAATAGCAAGTACAAACACCTTCACTAAGTAGTGGCATGGTGCATTTTTCATGCACAATGACCAACCAAAGTGGGCGTATGTCCTTGACCATGACCAAAGAATTTCACTATGGGTGGTCAACTTTGACAACTCATACTGCGAGTCACACAGGCTTAGAGGGGGAAACAATGGTTTGGAAATACAACTTTTTGACTGACAAATACAAAGACCTCCAATAAGTAGTGGCACAGTGTGGCTTCCATGCACAATGACGAACCAAAGTGGGCATATGTCACTGGCCATGACCAAAGAATTTTGCTTTGTGTGGTCAACCCTTACAACTCATAAGATAAGTCACAAGTGGTCAGAGGGGGGAAAACTGGTTTGGGAATACCATTTTTTGACCAGCAAGTACAAAAACCTTCAATAAGTAGTGTCCTGGTGTGGCTACCATGCAGAATGACCAACCAAAGTAGGCATATTTCACGGACCATGAACAAAGAATTTCACACTGTGTGGTCAACCTTGACAACTCATAATACGAGACACAAATGGTCAGAGGGGGAAGCAATGGTTTGGGAATACTATTCATCGACTAGTAAGTACACATACCTTCAATAGGTAGTGGCACAGTGTGGCTGCCATGCACAATGACCAACCAATGTATCATATGTCACTGACCATGACCAAAGAATTTCACAATGATGGGTCAACTTTGACAACTCATAAGGTGAGAGGGGGAAACAATGGTTTGTGAATACTAGCATTGACTAGGAAGTAAAAATGCATTAAGTAAGTAGTGGTACGGTGTGGCTACCATGCACAATGACCAATCAAAGTAGGCATATGTCACTGACCATGACCAAAGAATTTCACTACGGGTGGTCAATATTGACAACACATAGTATGAGTCACAAATTGGTTAGGTATTGGGGATGGTCACTGCAGTCAAGATTGGAGAGGAGGGAGCGCAGTGCGAAGCATGTGCTAATGGACTGCCCAGGGACGAATTTGCAAGATAATGGATTAGTGGAATGGGAGAGGCGTCGCTGCCGAAAATGTCGCGGTATCCTTTTCCGTTTTGCTGCAGGCACTTGTTCCATTGAAGTGGGTATGAAGTTGAGAACTTGGGATGATTGAAAGGTAAGAGATTTGGAAGAACACGGTGACTCGTTCTGGTGCCCGACTGAGAGAGGGCGGTGCTGCTAGTCATGGAGCTGAGGAGGGAGAGTATTGGATGGTGTTGTGTCAGGACAGAACGTTGATTTTGTGGCTTCAAGTGGTTGTGGTTGAGTTGAGTTGCGTTGTCGATGTTTATCTTTGTGAAGGAGTTTCCCAACAAGGGAGGCCACTGTGATTCTTGCAAGGACCACAATCATGGTGCATAGCTGCTGTATTGACTATTGAAGAGGAGAGTGCTCAAGGAGTAGAGTACTGCTGAGGACTTGTTGTGATCTGATGAAGATAGTGATGAGTACGATGAAGAGGATAAAGAAGCGGCGACTTGTGAGATGGGGAGTTCATGTCAGAAAGCATTGAGTGGCCGAGGCGGTGTGGGGAGGCTTGGAGAAGTACTGCTACTGAAGTTAGTGATGGGAGCTGCTGCTGCAGGCGGACGACGATGGTTGCAGCTCTTGGTAGAGAGCAGTTGTTGAAGACAGGCTTTAGATCTGGCGCTGTTCAATGAGCGGTGGAGATGGCTGGCAACATCACAACGCCATGCCCATAGATGACTTCAAAACATTACCGGCTGGTGAAAGATGAGATTCTTGACTGAGGAGATGTTGTTGAGGGTTCGTGGTCGGAGGTGATCGGCACTTGGGTTGATGGCAGGGGATGAAAGCTCTTCAAGTATTAGACTTTATTTAAATTTTGATGATGCTGAACCAAGCTGATGCCGAGGTTGACACTTGGATGATGCAAAGATGAAAGGCTAATGCTCCTTCAGGAGGAGCATGTGCCCACACACGTCTTTCTTTTGACAGCACAGTGAGGAAGATGGCTGTTAATGTTGATGGCACAAGGAGTGATGCTGCGATGATGTCTTGAGGCTGAGTTTGCGGAGGTAGAGGAGGCGCGCCTCGGCCTGGTGTTTTAGGTGTCAGTAGGAGATCATAGCATGATGAAGGAGGCAGAATCTTCCGTTGCGCTCTGATACCATGTCAGCATTTTGAGAGATGGTCACAGCAACGTTGCTGAGCATGCAAATGGAGCGACTGTGTTCCCGAGGCGCAAGCAAGCTTGTAGAGTGAGCCGCAGAGCCAAGGTGTGGGCTTTACTCTCGGTGGTACTGAAACAGTGATGGACAGGTATGAGGGAACTATTAAGAGATGATATGCAGCATTGATGGTGATGTCATGGATAGCACAAGAGACCGCAGCAACCAAGCCGCGGGCAACAAGCCACAGCGGTGAGGTACGGGGGAAGAGAACTTTGGCCAGAAACTGGGTGCAGTACCGAAGGTACGGGCGCAATGCAAATCTGGATTTGTTGAAGGTGCCGCAGTTGGAAGGCGGACAAGCTGAGCAGGATAGCTGAAAGTGAAAGTGGAAGCCGCAGCCAGAATGGCGGGCACAGGATGAACAGAAGGAATGAGGCTGCAGCCGGACTGGCGGGCCAAGATTAATGAGGAAGACGGCAGACGGAGGTTGCAGCCAGATTGGGGGCTGAACGGAACGATATGAAGAAAAGATGATATATTGCTCAAGTGTAACAGGTGTGAAAGTGTTATATCCTATGCCTTGTCCTAGCTGCCCAGCCTGGAGCGGCGTGCTAAGGCGGCCTATAGGATCGACGTCGCCTGAGGCGACTATCGGCTGATGCTACTGCTGCAGCTTGTGGTGTTGTCCACCAGCTTCGAATGTCTTTGTGGTGCTTGGGGTAAGGACCGCACAAAACGGGTGGCACGCTCAGTCCGGTGGAGCTCCCTTTTGTCTTGCGGGGACCGGGTTGCTCGTTGAAGTTTCCGCCGGCTAACTTCCACGGTCCTTGACACCGTCGACCGTTGGTCCCGCTGGCACCAGTCCATCCGTTTTGCCATCAGTGCCAATGGTCTTGGGAAAGCGCGAAGATGAACCTGCTCGTTGAATATTTCTTTTCCAGAGATTCAGAGAGGAGGGATTCTCTCGGCAGTCAGGGGGGAAGGTAGATAATGTGCCCGTGTGACTTCTTGGTCTAAGTGTCCTGTGAACAATGAACCTTTTTTATTCTGACACGTGCATAATTTGGTTGGTAACTGTGCATCACAAACACACCGTCCCACAACTTATTGAAGTTCTCTATACTGTCTAGTCCATAGCAGGTATTCCCAAACCAATGTTTCTCACTCTGACCATTTGTGACTTGTATCATGAGTTGTCAACTTTGACCACACAAAGTGAAAGTTATTGGTCATGGTAAGCAACATATGCTACTTTGGTTGGTCATTGTGCATGGTAGCTGCACCATGCCACTACTTATTGAAGGTATCTTTACATGCTAGTCAATAACTAGTACTTCAAAACCATTGTTTCCCCCTTTGCCCATTTGTGACTCGTATCATGAAATGTCAACATTGACCACGCATAGTGAAATTCTTTTGAAAGGGACAGTGACATATGCCTACTTTAGTTGGTCCTGGTGCACGGTAGCCACACCGTGCCACTAGTTATCTAAGGTCTTTGTACTTGCCATTTGGGACTCACATTATAAGTTGTCAACGTTGACCACACATAGTGAACTAGTTTGGTCATGGTCAAGACACATGCCCACGTTGGTTGATCATTGTGCATGGTAGTCACACCGTGCCACTACTTATCAAAGGTCTTTGTAATTGTATTCCCAAATCCTTGTTTCCCCATTCTGACCATTTGTAACTTGTATTATGAGTTGTGAATGTTGAATACACATAGTGGAATTCTCTGGTCATGGTCAATGACAGATGCCCATTTTTTTGGGTCATTGTGCATGGTAGTAACACCATGCCACTAATCATTGAATTTCATTGTACTTGCTAGTCCATAACTAGTATTCTCAACCCATTTTTTTCCACATCTGAACATTTTTTAATCATGTCATGAGTGGTGAACATTGATCACACGGTGAAATTCTTTGGTCATGGTCAGTGACATATGCCTACTTTGGTTGGTCATTGTGCATGGTCGCCACCCTATTCCATTACTCATTGAAGGTTTTTGTACTTGCTCGTGGACAACTAGTACTCCAAAACCCTTCTTTCCCCCTCTGACCATGTCTGACTTGGATGATGACTTGTCAATGTTGATCACACATTGTGAAATTCTTTGGTCATAGTCAGTGACATATTCCTAATTTGGTTGGTCATTGTGCATGGTAGCCACTCCGTGCCACTTCTTGTTTAAGTTCTCTTTACTTGCTACCAGGTAACTAGTATTCCCAAACCATTGTTTCCCCCTCAAAAATTTTGTGACTCATATATTGAGTCGTCAACGCCGACCACACATAGTGAAACTCTTTGGTCATGGTCAGTGACACATGGCTACTTTTGTTGGTCATTGTGCATGGTATCCACACCTTACACCTATTTATTGAAGGTCTTTGGTCTTTGCTAGTTGATAACTGGTATTCCCATACCATTGTTTCTCCCTCGGGTCATTTGTGACTTGTATTATGAGCTGTTAACGTTGACCAAATAGAGTTAAATTCTTTTATTATGGTCAGTGCCATATGCCTACATTGGTTGGTCATTGTGCACGGTAGCCACACTGTGCCAATTCGTGTTGAAATTATTCATACTTGCTATTTGATAAAGAGTATTCTTTAAACATTGTTTCCCCCTCTGACCATTTGTGACTTGCATTGTGAGTTGTAAGTGTTGACCGCACGTCGCAAAATTCTTTGGTCATGGTCAATGACATATGCCTATTTTGGTTTGTTGTTGGGCATGTTAGCCACACCTTGCCACTACTTATTGAAGGTCTTTGTTCTTGCTTGTCCATAACTAGTCCTCCCAACCCATTTTTCCCCCTCTTATCAGTTGTTACTCGCATTATGAGCTGTCAATGATGACCACACATAGTGAAATCTGTTTTTCATGGTCAGTGATACATGCCTACTTTGGTTGGTCATTGTGCATGGTAGCCACACCATGCCCCTACTTATTGTATGTCTTTAACTTGCTACTTGATAACTGCTAATCCAAAACCATTGATTTCCACTCTGACCATTGTAACCCATCATATGAGTTGTCAACGTTGACCACACATAGTGAAATTTTTTGGTCATGATAAGTGACAGATGCCTATTGGGTTGGTCATTGTGCATGGTAGCCACACCGTGCCACTACTTATTGAAAGTACTTGTACTTGCTAGTCAATGAATAATATCCCAAAACCTTTGTTTCCACCTCTGACCAATTGTGACTCATGTTAGACGTTGTCAACGTTGACCACACATTGTGGAATTCTTTGGTCATGGTCAGTGATATATGCCTACATTGGTTGTTCATTGTGCATGGTAATCACACCGTGTTATTGCTTATTGAAGGTAATTTTACTTGCTATTTGATAACTAGTATTACCAAACCAATGTTTTCCCATAGGACCGTGTTTGACTTATATTACTAATTGTCAACGTTGACCACACATATTGAATCTTTTTGGTCATGGTCGGTGACATATTCCTACTTTGGTTGGTTATTCAGCATGGTAGCCACATCTTGCCACTACTCATTGAAGGTCTTTGCACTTGCTTGTCGATATTTGGTATTCCTAAACCATTGTTTCCCCCTCTAACCATTTATGACTCGTACTATGAGTTGTCAACGTTGACTACACATTGTGAAATTCTTTGGTCATGGTCAGTGATACATGCCTACTTTGGTTTGTCATCGTTCCTGGTAGCCACACCGTGCCACTATGTATTGAAGGTCTTCATTCTTGTTATTTGATGATTAGTAATCCCAAACAATTGTTTCCCACTCTGACCATTTGTCACCTGTATTATGAGTTTTCAACATTGACTACACATGGTGACATTTTTTGGTCATTGTCAGTGACATGTGCCTACTTTGGTCAGTCATTGTGCAAAAAAGCAAAAACGTGCCACTACTTATCGAAGTTCTTTGTTCTTGCTAGTCAATAACTAGTATTCCCAGACCATTTTTTTCCCCTTTGACCATTTTTGCCTCGTATTATAGGTTGTTAATGTTGACCACACATCGTGAAATTCTTTGTTCATGATCAGTGACACATGCCTACTTCGATTGGTTATTGCATTGTAGCCACACCGTGCCACTGCTTATTGAAGGTCTTTGTAAATGCTCGTCAATAAGTAGTGTACCCACATCATTTTTCCCCCCTCTGACTAATTTTGACTCGTACTATGAGTTTTGAATGTTGACAACACATATTGAACATTCCTTGGTCATTGTCAATGACAAATGCCTACCTTGGTTGGTCATTGTGCATGGTAACCACACCGTGCCACTACATATTGAAGGTCTTTGTACTTGCTAGTCGATGACTAGTATTCCCAAACCATTGATTTCCCTTCTGACCATTTATGACTTCTATGATGAGTTGTCAACGTTGACCACACATAGTGAAATGGTTTGATTGTGATCGGTGACATATGCCTGCTTTTGATGGTCTTTATGCATGTTATCCACACCAAACCACTACTTAGTTTGGGTCTTTGTACTTGTTATTGAATAGCTAGTATACCCAATACCATTGCTCCCCCCTCTAACCATTTTTTACGCGTATCATGAGTTGTCTACGTTGACCACACAAAGTGAAACTCTTCGGTCATGGTCAGTGACATATGTCCACTGTGGTTGGTCAGTGTGCATGGTAGCCACACCATGCAACTACTTACTAAATGCATTTGTACTAACTAGTCAATATACAGTATTCCCCGACCATTGTCTCCCCCTCTGACCATTGGTGACACTTATTATGAGTTGTCAACATTGACCACACATAGTGAAATTCTTTGGTCATGGTCAGTGACATATGATAACTCGGATCGGTCCTTATGCATGATAGCCACTGCGTATTGAGGATCCTTGGATTTGCATGTTGATAACTAGTATTCCCCGACCATTGTTTCCCCATCTGGCCATTTGTGACTCGTATTTTGAGTTGTCAATGTTGGCCACACACAGTGAAATTCTTTGGTCATGGTCAGAGACATATGCCTACTTTGGTTGGTCATTGTGCATGGTAGTCACACCGTGCTCCTACTTATTGAAGGTCTTTTTACTTGCTAGTTGATAACTAGTACTTCCAAACCATTGTTTCCCCCTCTGAGCATTTGTGACTCGTATTGTGTGGTGTCAGCATTGACCACACAAAGTGAAAATCTTTGGTCACGGTCAATGACATATGCCTACTTTGGTTGGTCATTTGGCATGGTAGCCACACCATGCCACTATTAATTGAAGTTATTTGTACTTGCTAGTCAATAAGTAGTATTCCCAAACCATTGTTTCCCCCTCTGGCCTTTCTTGACTCGTATTATGAGTTTTCAACGTTGACCACACATAGTGAAACTCTTTGGTCATGGTGAGTGACATGTGCCTACTTTGGTTGGTCATTGTGCTTGCTAGTCATACTGTGCCACTACTTATTAAATGTCTTTATTATTTCTAGTCGATAACAAGTACTCCCACGCCATTGTTTCCCCCTTTGATCATTTGTGACTCGTAATATGAGTTGTGCACGTTGACTACACACAGTGAAATTCCTTGGTGATGGTCAGTGACATATACCTACTTTCGTTGGTCATTGTGCATGGTAGCCACACCATGTCATTTCTTATTGAATGCCTTTGTACTTGATAGTTGATTACTAGCATTCCCAAACCAGTGTTTCCCCCTCTGACCATTTGTGACTCGTATAGTGAGTTTTCAATGTTGACCATACAAAGAAGAATTCTCTGGTCATGTTCGGTGACATATGCCTACTTTGGTTGGTCATTGTGCATGGTAGCCACACAGTGCCACGACTTACTGAATGTCTTTGTACTTGATAGTTAATAAATAGTATACCCAACCCAGTGTTTCCCCCTCTTACGAGATGTGACTCGTATTATGAGTTGTCAACGTTGACCACATACAGTGAAATTCTTTGGTCATGGTTCGTAACACATGCCTAGTTTGGTTGGTCCTTGTGCATGCTAGGCACATTGAGCTTCTTCTTATTGAAGGTCATTTTACTTGCTAGTTGATTACTAGTATTGAAAACCATTGTGTCCCCCTTTGACCATTTCTGACTTGCTTTATGAGTTATCAACGTTAAGGAAGTATAGTGAAAGTCTCTCCTCATGGCCACTAACATATGCCTCCTTTGGTTGGTCATTGTGCATGGTAGCGACATCGTGCCACTGCTTAGTGAAGGTCTTTGTTCTTGCTATTCAATAATTAGTATTCTTAAACCATTGTTTCACCCTCTCACCATTCGTGACTCGTATTATGAGTTGTCAACATTGACCATAGAGAGTGAGATTGTTTTGTCATGGTCAGTGACATGCCAACTTTGTTTGTGCATGGTAGCCACACCTTGCCAGTACTTATTGAAGGTTTTTTTTCTTGCTAGTTGATGACTAGTATCCCCTCTGATCATTTGTGACTCGTATCATGAGTAGTCAATGTTGACCACCCAGAAGATCTTTTTACTCGCTAGTCGATAACTAGTATTGTAAACCGGGCGCAGTGTGGTAGCCTCACCCGGATGGTGTAGGCACCAACTGGCGACAATTGTGACCAAAGAGATACTAGTGCACACCTTCCCAATTTTGTGGATGTGTAACGTCATCTTGGGGGGGCATGGGAACACGTGTGGCACAGTAGGAGTAAAGTGTAATTGTTGTTCAAGTGTGAATGTACAAGACTATATGTACATGATGACACGTCCTAGGCGACCCAAGGTCATCGAGCCATGTGTGGATCCGTACAGTCCTGGGATGATCAATTTTGTATCAGAATGTTTTAGCTCATTTTCCCAGCTGTCCAACGCACCAAGAATCACATTAGTCTGTGGATGTACGGCCGAGATATGGCCATTTCCGTGAAACATGGAAATCTGCTGCTGGCTACACCACTAGTAGTGCTGACGGCCGCCCGAAGCGATCTTTCTGGCAATAACACATTGGGGCGCCATCCCAAAGCACCCTTGACCCTCAATGGTCCTTGATTCATTGACTAAATGGGCTCCAAGGCCTGCTTCAACCTTGTTGGGTCTTCTGAGGGTTGAGCTTTGGTCCTTGGGGATGAATTCCCGTCACCTGTTTTCCACTAGTCCGGCCCAACCTTTGGCCGGGCTTAACTTCCTCAATTCTTGATGGATTGACTACGTTCTTGGGTGGATCTTGTATGGTTTTTCCTATGAATTCCAAATACACAATCAGACTGGATTACACATTCAAGGAAGCCTTGGAATGTGATCAGTGTTATTGGCACTGTCCGGCTTACACTACCCCCCCCCCCTTTAGGAGCGAGCCGTCCCTGTTAGCTCTTAGTACTCCCCGAGGATGGCATTCACCCCGCCAACGTTGAATTTGCAAGTAGGCTCCCATGAGTTGTGGGCCGCATCATTGCCCTTCCGCTTGACCAGGTACTCCCATCCACGGCCATGATCACGGTGGTCAAGGATGGCCTCCACCTCAAACTCTTACTCGCCCTCGATGACCACCGGACGGGGAGGCTCAGAATTGCGGCCAATGCTCAGCCAAATCATAGTAGAGCTTGAGCTTGGAGATATGGAGCAGGTTGTAGAAAGGCATGGGAGGGGGAAGAGCCAACCGCGCCACCAGGGGTGTCTGCTAAGGGTGCACACGAATCCTTGGATTCGTGAATCTGTTTCATGAATACCAAATCCGGATCCAGATTCACAAATCCGGATCCAGGGTCGGGTCTCATTCAGGATTCGGGAATCCACCGACGAATCCTGGAAGGAACACAGGGTGAGGGAGGAGAGGGGGGGGGGGGGA
>SZWC01000701.1:94665-131489 GCA_023375785.1 Penium margaritaceum | reverse complement strand
GGGGGGGGGGGGGGGGGGGGGGGGGGGGGATGGAGCAGGTCCAGATCACGTCCGACTAGTGAGAGAGGATGCCTGAGAATTCAACTTCCGAAGTTTCGAAACCTCGGAAGCTGACTGCTGTGCGTACGTGCAGATTTCGTGCATGTGCAAGGTCAACAGCCTGACACATGCACAAAGTTAGCCACAAGGAGTTCGTCACTCGCACGTTTTCCGTGAGCAAGCGGCGATTCAGTGCGCACCATGGAGAATCTTGCAGTATATATGGCTGGCATGCAAAGCCCTGACCCACGTCCGTTAGCAAGCCAGGTCATCAAAGCCTGGCGTTGAGCAAATCAGGTGTCAGACCTGACTGGCAGGCTTCGCTACCGTAGCAATCGGGGCACTGCCAAATCGCTCATGCAAAGAACGGGAGTTGCACCGGAGGTCACCCGCTATTTGTTTTAGCGGCCATGTATTTTCTTGGCCACAAAACTAAGACCACATTAAAGGATCCACCAAGATTCGTGAATCCAAAAGGATTCGCAAATCTTGGATTCGGATCTGCGAATCCGGATCCAACAGTGGATTCGGACTCAAGAATCCGAATCCAGCTTCAGATTCGTGAACCGGATTCGGTGTGCAGCCTTAGCGTCTGCATTTTGAGCAACTCAAATGGACAAAGCTACATGGGTGTAAACTTGTCCAATTGGACCCTGCAAAGCCTGATGTGCATGCTGTTGAGAAGTACACGATCACCAACCTTGAGCGTTGTGTCAGTGTGTGGGCAGTCCGCTTGCAATTTCTGGATCTCTTGCACTTTTGCCAATGCATGCCACGTCGCCGCCCAAATCTGCTTGAAGTCACGTGCGGTAGACTCCACCGCGGGCAGGTTGCTTGCATCGCACAAGCTAAGGGGCGTGGCGGGCACCGTCCCATTCACCAACTCAAATGGCGCCTTACCGGTGGAGGCGGACATGGTGGAGTTGTACGCTACTTCAGGGACCAGCAACCGCTGGTCCAATTCCATCTCATCCAAATCACCCACTGTATGGAGGAGCTGCTCCAGCATCTTTTTTGTTCGCTCCATCTGTCCGTCAGTTTGGAGATGAAAGCTGGTCGACAGCTACAGCTTACTACCATACTACTCCATGAGTTCTCGCCAAAACTTGCTCGTGAAGCGCTGGTCACGGTTGCTCACAATGGACCAAGGCACGCCATGGAGATGCACCACATGCTTGAGGAACATCCAAGCTGTACCTTCTGTGTTCACCGTATCACGTGTCATGATGAAGTGCGACATCTTGCTGAAGCGATCCACCACCACCAACACCTCATAGTGGCCTGCCGCGGTCATAGGCAAACCCGTGATGAAATCCATGGAGATGTCTTACCACGGCTGCTTGGGGATCGGCAAGGGTTGGAGGAGACCCAGGGTCTTTGTCCTCCGTGCCTTGTGGCGTTGGCACACGTAACAAATTCGGCAGAATTCAGCCACCTCCGACGACATGGTGGGCCACCAAAAGAAGCGAGCCACCGTCTTCAATGTCTTGTTGGTGGAGAAGTGGCTGCTTGGGCCACTGTCATGGCACTCCAAAATCAGCTGCCAAAGCACGGGCACCACGGGAACTATCACATGCTGTGCACCGTGCTGTCGCCAATACGACGCCTCGAAGAAAAATCTCCGAGCGTCATACTCCCCATGCGCCTCGTATCCCTCCGTAAAGAGCTTCACAAGGAAGGCATCCCCGTGGATGGTGAGAGATGTGACCCGCATCATCCGGTCCAGTCGTCGTGAGACTGCGTCGGCTAGGATGATGCGACCCGACCAGTAAATGATCTCGTCGTCGAAGTGTGACTCGAGGTACTCCACCCAATGCGCAAGCCGCCAGCTCAGGTTCAGCTGTTTCTTGAAGTACTTCAACGCATGGTGTTCAGCATAGAACATGCATTTTTGTGCCTTGAGATTGACTGCCATTTCTTGAAGACTGCAACCACAGTTTGCATCTCCTTGTCATGAGTGGTGTAGTTCAGCTCCACACCACGCAACTTGCACGAATAGTAGGCGACATGCTGCGACCCATTGCCAAAGTCCTACAAAAGGATCCCACAAATGGCCAGGTCTGATGCATCTGTCACCATTTCAAACTAACGGCCGCTGTTGGCCAAGCGCAAGGCCGGCATGGAGGTCATAGCCCTTTTCAGATTTTTTAAGGCTTATTGTTTGCTAACTCCCGAACTCCACTCACGATCCTTCCAAGTGAGATTGGAGAGAGGCGCTGACACTCTGGCATAGCCAAGGATAAACCTGCGGTAGTAGTTGCAAAAACCAAGGAACAATTTCACATTGTACACACTTCGCAACTTCGGCCACTTTTGCATGGCCGACACCTTGCGCGGGTCCATGGAAATCTGTCTATTGCCGATTATTTATCCAAGGAATTCAACTTTTCCCACCGCGAATTCACACATAGTGAGCTTTACAAAGAAAACTTTTCCTTCCTCAGAATCTTGAGGACCTTCTTCATATTCTCCTCATGCTCCTCTGCCTTCCTGCTATATCGTCAAAGTAAACCACTATGAAATCATCCAAGTACGGCCTGAAAATGTTATTCATAGTTGCCAAGAAGGTAGCCAGCGCATTGGTCAACCCAAAAGGTATCACAAGGAACTCTTAGTGACCATAGCGAGTGCGGAAGGCCGTCTTTTCCACGTCATCTGCTGCGATGCAGATCTGGTGGTAGCCGGAACGGAGGTCGATCTTTATGAAGAAGTGAACCGCATGGAGCTGATCACAGAGCTCCTCGGCTTGTGGAAGTGGGTACCGGTTCTTGATGGTCAAGTCATTCATCGCCCGGAAATCCATACACATGCGCATCTCCCCCGTATTTTCTGCACAAACAGGACAAGTGCAGTGTAAGGAGACAAGGACGGGCGTATGAAGCCCTTCTCTATCATCTCAGTCACATGCTTCTTGAGCTCCTATAACTGTGTGTTACTCATGCGGTACGTTGAACGAACAGGTGGACACGATCCAGGTTTGAGGTTGATGCGATGATCCACGTCTCGCTTTGGTGGCAGACTCGCCGGGAGGATATCGGGGAACACATCCTCAAACTCCGTACACACCTTCCAAAGCCCCTCTGGTACCGTGACAAACTTGCCTTGAGCCCCCTGCTACTCACATATTGCCCCATGCACCATAGCAGGCACCATGTCCTCTGGCTCGTAGAAGTCGTCCTCCACGTCTCATACGAACTCCAAAAAAATCTGCTCCTTTTTCCTCGAATTGCACGCTTGAGCTGCACCAAGTTCAGCATCAACGGCGCCGATTCCTCCTTGTAAGGAATCAACTGCTGCGGCACTTCCTCCCCGGAAGTCTTCTCCTCCGTGGCCTCTTTCTCAGACCACGTAGGCAGGGGATACTCCTTGTCTCCAAGCTTGACTCAGACGGTGCGCGCCTCCCAATTGACAACGTGATTGTACTTGTGGAGGAAGTCACAGCCGAGGATAACATTGCAATCCTTCATCCGAAGCGCCTGGTATACGGTCATTGTGTGAAGCTTCCCCACGCAAATGGAGAGGGGAAGGTCCAGGAACCCCACTTCAATCGTACAGTTCACTTGGCTTGTGGTCTGCTTCTTGCTCATGAATGTAAGGCCCCACTTTCGAGCACACTCCATGCTCACAAAACTAAGGTTTACACCACAATCCAGTAGGCTCCCTACCTTCCCCTTTACGCCTTTTACTCCCGCCTCCAAGAGAAGTGCGGGTTGCTCCACCTCATACCCCGCATCCCATGCCTTGACCTAAACAACCCCCTTGATTGCCACAAGGCGTTTGGATAGGCGGTCAACTGGCGGTTTGAGCTGAGAGGAACCAGGAGTAATGCCATGTACTCCCTTCTCTCCTCATTTCCTGACTCCTTTGTTACTTTCTCTACTACCTTCGTGGCCTGTTTTCCCTGCCCTTGACGCTTACCCTTGTTGTCGCCCTTCTTTGGAGTCGAAAATCATGTGCAGTGTGGCCAGGCTTGCAACAGCTGTAGCACTTGCATTGCTACAATGCTCTGATCTCCATGTGCATGTTTTCACTCTTGGCCCATTTGACGTAACCACCACCAAAACTTTTGTGGCTGTTGGCATGAACTTGTTGCAAGCACGAGTTGTACCGTTCAGCTACTGGGATCATTCCTGGCAGGTCGTCATTGAGGTTTTGCATCATTGTTATAGCGTGGGAGTTGTCCTTGAGACCGTTGTTGTAGTGGAAGCACAACTCATGGGAATCAAAGCCACAGTCGGCAACGATCTCACAAAACCTGCGGTGTAGTCACCGACGCTGCCAGTTTGGCAAAGCCAACGCAGATTGGCACGCGTGTTGTTCCTCACGTCACCCACGGTGAAGTGCTTGATGAACAAATCTGTGAATCATTCCATGGGGTCGGCCATTTGAGGGTAGGGTGGCCATTCATGCAGGTTAGAGCTGATGGGGTTGAGATTCTGGTCGCAGACGCAATGCCGGCAGCCAATGCTGCTCCACCACCATGTGGATTGGACCGCATCACATCTATCCACCAATCCAACGATGCCCCTCTCAACACGGTCACAGCATAATTGCGGCGCGCCTCATGCCTTGAGACATCCACGCCGATGGTGGTGAAGCACAGCTCTAGTCCGATCATCCAAGCGTGTAGAGCGGGTCCATCCTTCGTTGACGGGTAGAGCGACTTTGGCTTGGGTGGGCTCAGGACGCCAACCACTTTTGTGTTAGTGGTGGAAATTACCACTAGTGTTGTCACTACACGCTTCGCGAGCTCTTGATTGAGGTACACGTTTTTCTTCTCCAACAGGTCCATCTTGGCATGCACGTTGGCGATAAACTTTTGCAGCATTGCTGCTGGTGTAACTTTGCCTTCCGCGTCAAACGGCGCGGCCATTGGGAACGTGCAGGATGAAGTCATCTATGCACCCGGTACAACTTCTTCCTCAACGGGTCCTCCGATTACCGCCTTGTCACCGGAGTGCATGGCTGGCCTTTGGCGCGGATCCGCCAAAGACACGAGATGTTTGCTGGTCTACACTGACCAGGACAGGTTACCACGTAGATGATTGTGCCCTTCAGCCAAGGGTGGCTTTGATACCCAAGTGTAAACCGGACACGGTGTTCTAGCCTCAACTGGATGGTGTAGGCACCAACCAGCGTCAATGGCGACCAAGGGGAGGCCGGTACACACCTTCCCGGGTTTGCAGAAGTGTAGGGTCCTCTTAGGGGAGAACGGAAATACGAGTGGCACACTGGGAGTAAACTGTACTTGCTATTCAAGTATCAACGTGCAATACTATATGTAGAGGATGACACATCCTAGGCGACCCGAGATTGTCGAGCCAAAAGCGGCTCCGTACGGGCCTGGGATGAGAATTATTGCATCAGCATTGCATAGATCATCTTCCCAGCTTTCCAATGCACCAAGAGGTATTCCATGGAGGGACGGCCGAGATATGGTCGTTTCTGTGAACCATGGCAATTTGCTGCTGGCAGCACGACTAGCGGCGGTGACGGCCGCCCGAAGCGCTCATTCTGGCAATAACACATCAGGACGCCATTCCAAAGCAACCAAGTACCTCAATGATCCTTGATTTCTTGAATAACTGGGCCCCAAGGCGCACTTCAACCTTGTTGGGACTTCTGAGGGTTGAGCCTTGGTCTTGGGGATGAATTCCTGTCACCTGTTTTCCACTCATCCGATCCAAGCTTTGGCCCGGCGCACCTTCCTCAATTCTTGATGGATTGACCCCGTACTTGGGTTGATCTCATGCGAGATCGACCCAAGAAGGACCCAAGATCGACCCTGTAAATTCCAAATTCACACTCAAAATAAACATTCAAGGAAGCATCATTATGTAATAACTGCCACTGGCACTATTTGGCTTACAAGTATTCTCAACCCATTCTTTCCCGCTTTGACCATATGTAACTCATAGTATGAGTTGTCAAAGTTATCCGTACTTGGGTTGATCTCATGCGAGATCGACCCAAGAAGGACCCAAGATCGACCCTGTAAATTCCAAATTCACACTCAAAATAAACATTCAAGGAAGCATCATTCTGTAATAATTGCCACTGGCACTATTTGGCTTACAAGTATTCTCAACCCATTCTTTCCCGCTTTGACCATATGTAACTCATAGTATGAGTTGTCAAAGTTATCCACCCATAGTGAACTTCTTTGGTCATGGTCTGTGACATATGCCTTTTTTGGCTGGTCATTGTGCATAGGAGCCACACCATTCCAATACTTATTAAAGGTCTTTGTACTTGCTAGTCGATAACTAGTGTTTAAAAACCATCGTTTCCCCATTATACCATTTGTGTCTCATATTATGAGTTGTCAACGTTGACCACACATATTGAAATTCATTGGTCATGGTCAGTGACATATGTCTACTTTTGTTGGTCATTGAAAATAGTAGCCACATTGTGCTACTTTTCATGTAAGGTCTTTCTACTTACTAGTCAATATCTAGTATTCCCAAACCATTGTTCCCCCCTGTGACCATTTGTGACTCGTATTATGAGTTGTCAATGTTCACCTAACAAAGTGAAATTCGTTGGGCATGGTCAATGACTTATGCCTACTTTGGTTGGTTATTGTGCATGGAAGCCACACCAAGACACTACTTATTGAAATTCTTTGTACTTGCTAGTTGATGAGTTGTACTTACAAGTCATTGCTTCCTCCTCTGACCTTTTGTGACTCGTATTATGAGTTGTCAATGTTGACCACACATAATGAAATTGTTTGGTCATGGTCAGTGACATGTGCGTACATTAGTTGGTCATCATGCATGGTAGCCACACTATGCGAATACTTATTAAAGGTCTTTGTACTTGCTAGTTGACAACTAGTAATTCCAAACCATTTTTCCCCCTCTTACCATTTTTGACTCGTATAATTAGTTTTCAGTTATTACCACACAAAGTAAAATTCTCTGATCATGGTTAGTGACATATGCCTACTATGGTTGGTCATTCTACATGGTAGCCCCCCCGTGCCACTACTTATTGGAGATCTTTGTACTTTCTAGTCAGTAACTAGTATTCCAAAACCATTGATTCCCCCTCTGACCATTTGTGCCTTGTATTAGGAGTTTTCAACGTTGACCACACAGTGAAATCCCTTGCTCGTGGTCAGTGACATATGCCTACTTTGGTTGGTCAGTGTGCATGGTAGTCACAGCGTGCCACTACTTATGGAAGGTCTTTGTACTTGCTAGTCTATAACTAGTATTCCCAACCTATTGTTTCCGCCTCTGACCATTTGTGACTTGTATTGTGTGTTGTCAACGTTGACCACACATTGTGAAATTCTTTTTTCCTGGCTAGTGACAGATGCATACTTTGGTTGGCCATTCAGTATGGTAGCCACAGCGTGCCACTACTTATTGAAGGTCTTTGAACTGGCTAGTTGATACCTAGTATTACCAAACCATTGTGTTCCTCCTCCGACCATTTGTAACTCGCATTATGTTTTGTCAACGTTGACCACAAATAATGAAGGTCTTTCGTCATAGTCAGTGACACATGACTGTTTTTGTTGTTTACTGTGCATGGTAGCCACACCGTGCCAATGCGTATTGAAGGTACTTGTACTTGCTAGTTGAGAACCAGTGTTTCCAATCCAGTGTTTCCCCCTCTGACCATTTGTGACTCGTATCATGAGTTTTCAACGTTGACCACGCACAAAGAAAATCTTTCATCATGGTCGGTAACATATGCCTACATTGGTTGGTCATTGTGCACGGTAGCCACACCGTTCCACTACTTATTGAAGGTCTTTGTACAGGTACGTTGATGACTTGTAATCCAAAGCCATTGTTTTCCCCTATGAGCATTTGTGAATCGTATTACGAGTTTTCAACGTTGACCACACATAGTGAAATCACTTGTTCATAGTCAGTGAATGCCTACTTTGGTTGGTCATTGTGCATGTTAGCTACACCGTGCCAGTTCTTATTGATGGTCTTTGTACTTGCTAGTCAATAAATAACATTCCCAAATAAGCGTTCCCCCTCTGACAATTTGTGACTCGTATCATGAGTTCTTACCAGAGATGGTGAAACTCAATAGTCATGGTCAGTGACATATGCCTCCTTTCGTTGGTCATTGTGCACAGTAGCCACATGGTTGCACGATTCATTGAAGGTCTTTCAACTTTCTAGTTGATAACTTGTATTCACAAACCATCATTTACCCTTCTGACCATTTGCGACTCGTATCATGAGTTGTGAACGTTGAAGAAACAAAGTGAAGTTCTTTGGTCATTGCCAGTGACATATGCCTACTTTGGTTGGTCATCATACAGGACAGCTACACTGTGTCACTACTTTTTGAAAGTTCTTGTACTTGCTAGTCGATAACAAGTATTCCCAAACCATTGTCTTCCCCTCTTACTATTTTTAACTCGTGTTATGAGCTGTCTACATTGACCACACATCGTGAAATTCTTTGGTCATGGTCGGTGACACATGCCTACTTTGGTTGGTCATTGTGCATGGTTTCCACATCGTGTAACTACTTGTTGAAGGTCTTTGTACTTGCCAGTAGATAACTAGTTTTCCCAAAACATTGTTCCACCTCTGGCCATTTGTAATTTGTTTGATGAGTTGTCAACGTTGACCACACATAGCGAAATTCTTTGGTCGTGGTCAGTGACATATGCCCCCTTTGGTTGGTCATTGTGCATGGTAGCCACACTGTGTCATTTCTTATTGAAGATCTTTGTACTTGCTAGTCAATAAATGAAATTTCCAGACCAATGTTTCCCCATCTGACCATTAATGAATCATATCATAAGTTCTCAATGTTGACCACACATATTGAAATTCTTTGGTCATGGTCAATGACATATGCATGCTTTTCTTGGTCATAGTGCACAGTAGCCACAATTTTCCAGTGTTTAGTGAAGGTCTTTTTTCACTTTCTAGTTGATATCTTGTATTCCCAAACCATCATCTCCCCCTCTGACCATTTGTGACTTGTACTATAAGTTCTCAAGGTTTAACCAGACCTTGTGAAATCCTTTGGTCACGACCAGTGACATACGCCAACTTTGGTTGGTCATTATGCAGGATAGCCACACCGTGCCATTACTTGTTGAAGGTATTTGTACTAGCTAGTCGATAACAAATAATCCCAAACCATTGTTTTCCCCTCTGAACCTTTGTGACTCATATCATGAGCTGACATTGTGGACCACACATAGTGAAATTCTTTGGTCATGGTCAGTGACATATGCCTACTTTGGTTACTCATTTTGCATGGTACTCACACCATGCCACTACTGATTGAAGGTCCTTGTACTTACTAGTTGATATCTAGTATTGTTAAACCATTGTTTCCCCCTCTGACCATTTGTGACTCATATTGCGAGCTGTCCACGTTGACCACACAAAGAGAAATTGTTTGGTCATGGTTTGTGACATATGCCTACTTCTGTCGGTCATTGTGCATGATAGCCACACCATGCAACTACTTATTGAAGTTAGTTGTACTTGGAATTCAATAACTGATAGTCCCAAACCAATGTTTTCCCCTCAGACCATTTGTGACTCGTATCATGAGTTGTCGATATTGACAACACATAGTGAAAGTCCTTGGTAATGGTCAGTGACATATTCCTACTTTGGTTGGTCATTGTGCATGGTAGCCACACCCTTCCAATACTTCTTGAAGGTCTTTGTACATTCTAGTCGATAACTAGTATTCCCGAACCATCGTTTCCCCCCTCTGACCATTTGTGACTCGTGTTATGAGTTGTCAGCGTTGAGCACACATGGTTAGATTCATTGGTCATGGTCAGTGACAAATGCCTACTTTAGTTGGTCATTATGGATGGTAGCCACACCGTGCCACTACTTAGTAAAGGTCTTTTTTCTTGCTGGTCAATAACTAGTGTTTCCAAACCATTGTTTTGTCAGGATGAGATCCGCGTGGTGCGGTCCCGACGTTTGTCTGATCGTCTCTAGTGGTTCACGTCTACTGTTTTGGGCGAATCTGAGACTGAGCGTGAGCTTTCTGGTCGCCTCACGCTATGTGAGCAGGGATTTAGAGACAGTCAGTTTGCAAAGGGAATAACATCGTTTTGCGTTAGTTTTTGAATATCAACATGATCACAACATTTATAGGGCTAGTCATGAGCTTTGCAACGCACTAAACCGCGTGCAATTCGGCCAAGCGTAGCTCAAGTTATGCTTGCCAAAGCGCAGGTCTTACCCACCATAGAAGCCTGACGCCGCCACTCGCCGTGGCGCCTTCATTCACGTGCGAAGCACCTTTCCCAAGGCGCATGTCCCATTGCACATGGTGTGGGGGTCCCCTGCACTGTTTCCACGCACCCTACCCACTTTTGGGTCGTGTTTGGTGATGGGGTGTGACGAGGTTCAAAACCTGTCCGCGGACCTGCAGTCAGAATTTTGACCAAGTCCCCGAGTAACAAAACGTACTACTGAGTTTCGGACGCCGAGCCAGATTTTTGGCTAAGTCCCTCAGTAACAACCTGCACTACTGGATCCAGTGGATGATCCACCGGATCAGGTGGATCATCCACCGGACGCCTCGGCAGGCCTATCGGAGCATTCTCTCCAGATGGTATTTTTGTTGCTCGGTCCGGTCGATTATCGACCGGATTTCGAGTCGCAGCCGGCTCCCAGAGCCGCTGCGCATACCCCAACTTTGGAAGGCCATATCTCCCTTGATACTTGTCCGATTCCGGCGAAACAACTTCCACCGGATTTAGCGACTTGTCAAATTTCAGGAGCAATCCTCCATTTTATGATCTGAGCAAATTTCAAGTCGCCAGATCCTCCGGCGCGGAGTTTCTATTTTCTGGCGGCTCGTCAGCGCCTCCCGGCGCCGCACTTGAGCATGCGGAGGGGCAATTTTTCAACATTCTCCCCCTTCCATGCCCGCTGCTCCTGCTTGCTCTCACTCATCTTCCGCTGCGCCCTCCAGCCCATCATAGCTGGTCATCCCAAGTCCGGCCACGCTCATCGCGTGCCGGTCTGCGGGTTGCGCTTTGGTCAAGCAATCCGCAAGCATGATGTGCGTGCTGCAGTGCTGCAGCACTACCTGCCCCTTCTCGACCATGTCCCGTGCGTAGTGATAACGCACGTCAATGTGCTTCGTCCTCCTGTGCTGCGTCGGGTTGTTGGTCAGCGAGATGGAGCCGGTGTTGTCCTCGTGCACCACCGTAGGCTCCAGCTGCGGCACGCCCAGCTCCCCCAGCAACCTACGGAGCCACACCGCCTCCTTGACCGCCTCGGCCAGCACGATATACTCAGCTCCCATTGTGGAGGTGGCGACGCAGTCCTGCTTCCTACTGCACCACGAGACCGCTGCACCAGCGAGGAAGAACACGTAGCCGGATGTGGACTTCCGCTTGTCCACATCGCCAGCGTAGTCTGCATCCGTGTAGCAGACCAGACGCAAAGGGTCCGCCCGCCCTTTGCCCTCGAACCTCAGGCGCGTGTGCCGCGTCGCCTGCAGGTAGCGGAGGATGCGCTTGACCGCCTGCCAGTGTAGTGGCCCTGGATCGGCCACGTACCTGCTCACTTGGCCCACCGCGTAGGCCAGGTCCGGTCGAGTCGCCACCATGGCGTACATGAGGCTGCCCACCGCCGATTGGTANCCCAGCTCAAGCGTGCGCGCCCTCCGGTTCCGCGTAATGCTCACCCCGAGGTAGAACTCCAGCTCCCCCATGTCCGACATCTGGAACCTGCTGCTCAGCTGCTCTTTCAGCTGCTGTAGGCTCGGCAGGTCTGAGGAGCACAAGATCAGATCGTCCACGTAGAGTGCGACAATCTGATAGAGCTTCTTGTTGCACTGCACATACACACTCTGATCCGCCTCACAGCGCTTGAAGCCGAGTTGTGCCATGAAGCTGTCCATCTGTTGGTACCAGCATCGGGGCAATTGTTTTAGCACGTACAAGGACTTCCGCAGCTTGCACACCTTGCCCTCCGGCGCCTCCACCCCCTCTGGCACCTACATGTAGATTTCCTTGTCGATGATGCTATTGAGGAAGGCCGTCTTTACGTCCATTTGGTGGAGCTCCATGTCCTTCGCGGCTGCCACCGCAAGGATCGCCCGGATGCTTGTGAACTTGGCGACGGGGGCCAACGTCTCATCGTAGTGCTTGCCCTTACGCTGTGCGTACCCCTTCGCCACAAGCCGCGCCTTGTACTTGTCAACCACACCTTCCTTTGTGAACTTGGTCTTGAAGACCCACTTGGAGCCGATGACCTTGGCGTCTTTCGGCCTGTCAACCAGCTGCCACGTGTCGTTTTCAGCAATGGACGCCAACTCTGACTTGATGGCGGCGTCCCACTGCTTTCCCTCGGGCCGCGCAAGCGCCTCTTGCACGGTCGTCAGCTTCGTTGATGCAGCCAGCATGCACTGCATCATGCCAATCCATCGACCGGTGCCTGCGTCGAAACGCTTCCCCGCTCTCCGCTGCCTCCCGCTGTGGCGCGGCAGTCGTGGCGGCGTCTCGTCGCTCTGCTACGATCCTTCCGACTCAGCCCGCTCCGGTGAATCATCGACCGGACGACTTCCCGAGGATTCTTCCCGCTCCGGTGAACCATCAACCGGACGGGCGGCGCGTCTGGAGGATTTTTCTCCGACGCCCGACGCGAACTCCGCCGGGAGTGCGCGCTTTGGCACCCGCGGTGCCTCCTTTGACGGATCATTCCGCCGGATCTCCAGCCCAGCTACATCATCGTCGGAGTCCTCCGTGTCGGCTACTGCACTTGCTGCACCGCCGCGCTCCGACGTCGCATCATCGACCTCCGCGTCCGCCGGCTCCTCCTCGTAGTCAAGGAGCTGGAACCACTCCCCCTGTTTTGGAGTGTTCCCGACGCTCATGTCATTGCTGCTGCTGCTGAAGCTCTGCTGCTCGTTGAACTCGACGTCACGGCTGCGGATGATTTCTTGCGTGCGTGGGTCCCAGAGCCGATACGCCTTTTGCGCGCTCTTGTAGCCGAGGAACAAGCATGGCTTTGCCCGCAGTTCCAGCTTGCTGTCGCGTCGTTGCGCCGCCTGCACCATTGTGTGCGCCTTGCACCCGAACACCTTCAGGTGCACCACGTTTGGCTTGCGCCCACTCCAAACCTCCTGCGGCGTCTTCCAGCCGCCTTTACCCTTCAGCACCGCTGTTGGGGTGAGGTTGATGGTGTAGCTCACTGTACGCACAGCCTCCGCCCAAAAACCTCGCGGCAACCCCGCATCCACGAGCATGGTCCGCACCATGTTGAGCAGCGTCTGATTCGCCCGCTCCGCCACTCCATTGGACTGTGGCAAGTACGACGTAGTGGGTTCCCACTTGATGCCCTGCTGCTTCATCCACCTGCTGCAGCCTACGTACTCTCCGCCATTGTCGCTGCCTAGCGCTTTGACCTTCCGGCCAGTCTGCCTCTCCACCGCTGCGACGTACTCCTTCAGCCGGTCCAGGACCTCGCCTTTCCGCTTCATGAAGTACACGTAGAGCTTCCTGCTGTAGTGGTCAATGAAGGTGACGAAGTATCTGAAGCCGCCGTTTGACGGCGTTTTGAATGGTCCGCACACGTCGCTGTGCATGACCTCCAGCAGGTCCTTTGCGCGAGTCACGATCTCGTTGAACGGCTTGCGTCGCGCCTTGCCCAAAATGCAAGGCTCGCACCTTTTGTGCGCTGCTGCATCTGCTGCCGCGTCTGCACCGTCGATGACGAGTCCGCGCACCATGTTGTGCTTCGCCATCTCCTTAACGGTTGTGGGCGCCGAATGCCCCAACCGCCGGTGCCAGAGCTCCAGATCAGCGCTTCCTCCCTTGGCCATGTTGATGACGCGCTCCTGCCAATCTGCTGCGTCGGATGCAGGGACCACCTTGGTCTCCACGATGTAGAGACCACCCTCGCGCTTTGCCTCTAGCACAACCTCGACGTCGCCGTCGATGCGCACCACTACGCCTTTCCTGCGGAAGAGCACCTCATACCCCTTGTCCGTCAAGCGGCTAACACTCAAAATGTCAGCCAGGCCGGGGACGTGCTGCACATCACGGATTGTGCACAGCTCCTTCTTACCGCCCACCACGACTTCCACCTCCACGTCGCCTTGGCCGGCCGCCGGCTCGACTTTGTCGTTCGCGACCACCATTGACTTGGAGGACTTCTCGTAGGTGACGAATCCCACCTTCTCGACTTGGGTGTGCTCCTCGGCCCCGGAATCCAGGCATCGCCTGTTGGCCTTCTTGAGGAAGTGGTTCTTGTTGTCGTTGAGGAGCGACCTGCCCTTGCTGTTTTTGCCGCCGGTCTTCGCCTCCTCCGGGCACTCACGGGTCCAATGGCCCTCCTTGCCGCAATTGCGGCACGCACCTTTCTTGGCACCCTTCTTGCCGCCGCCCTTTCCGCCACTTCCTCGGCTCCCGCTTCCACCACCACGTGTTTTGGTGACGAGGGCCGATGAGGAAGATGAGGACTCCCCGCAGCTCCGGCGATACGCCTCGTTGCGGATGTACTCTGCGACCGCGCCATAGGTGAGCTTGTCCTCCGACCATCCTCCAAGAACGGTGATAAGTGGACCCCAACTGTCAGGTAGGGCCATGAGGAGGGCCATCGCCTGCAGCTGCGTGTCAATCTTCCACCCCACGTCATTGCATTGCGAGGCGAGCGACTCAATCTGCTGCATGGCGGAGATGACATCATCTCCCTCCTCGGTTCTCACCGTGAGGAGTCGCTTCATCGCGAAGATTTTGTTCACGAGGGACTTGGATTGGTGGATGGCGCAGAGTTTTTCCCAAGCTTCGGCTGCCAGCTTGCAGCCTTGGAAGTAGCCCCATTGCGACTCGGCTGTCCCGGACACCAGGAGCATGAGCGCCTCCGTGTTCTTCTTTTTGAAGGCCTCCTTCTCCGCGTCCGTAGCAGTCGCCTCTGTGAGCACCTCCTTTCCCAGCATGACATCCAGCAGCCCCTTATGCGAGAGGTGCAGTTCGAACTGCCACCTCCATAGCCCGAAACCTGGGCCGCCCGCATACTTCTGAATGGGCTACGTCTCCTTCTGCGCCATGTGCACAGCTGCTACTCCGACGAGTTCTCAGAACTTCACGGCGACGTCCAAGATGACGATCCCGTGCGCTGCAAAAGACGTGAACGTTGAAGACGTTCAGACCCGTGGGCCCATAACCCTTTGTCAGGATGAGATCCGCGTGGTGCGGTCCCGACGTTTGTCTGATCGTCTCTAGTGGTTCACGTCTACTGTTGTGGGCGAATCTGAGACTGAGCGTGAGCTTTCTGGTCGCCTCACGCTATGTGAGCAGGAATTTAGAGAAAGTCAGTTTGCGAAGGGAATAACGTCATTTTGCGTTAGTGTTTGAACATGAACATGATTACATTATTTATAGGGCTAGTCATGAGCTTTCAATGCACCAAACCGCACGCGATTCGGCCAAGCGTAGCTCAAGTTATGCTTGCCGAAGCGCAGGTCTCACCCACCACAGAAGCCTGACGCCGCCACTCGCCGTGGCGCCTTCATTCACGTGCGAAGCGCCTTTCCCAAGGCGCATGTCCCATTGCACATGGTGTGGGGGTCNCCTGCACTGTTTCCACGCACCCTACCCACTTTTGGGTCGTGTTTGGTGATGGGGTGTGACGAGGTTCGAAACCTGTCCGCGGACCTGCAGTCAGAATTTTGACAGAAGTCCCCGAGTAACAAAACGTACTACTGAGTTTCGGACGCCGAGCCAGATTTTTGGCTAAGTCCCTCAGTAACAACCTGCACTACTGGATCCGGTGGATGATCCACCGGATCAGGTGGATCATCCACCGGACGCCTCGGCAGGCCTATAGGAGCATTTTCTCCAGATGGTATTTTTGTTACTCGGTCCGGTCGATTATCGACCGGATTTCGAGTCGCAGCCGGCTCCCAGAACCGCTGCGCATATCCCAACTTTGGAAGGTCATATCTCCCTTGATACTTGTCCGATTCTGGCGAAACAACTTCCACCGGATTCAACAACTCGTCAACTTTCAGGGGAAATCCTCCATTTTAGGATCCGAGCAAATTTCGAGTCGCGAGATCCGCCGGAGCGGAGTTTCCATTTTCTGGCGGCTCGTCAGCGCCTCCCGGCGCCGCACTTGGGCATGCGGAGGGGCAATTTTTCAACATGTTTCCCCCATTGCCCATTTGTAACTCGTGTTATGGGTTGTCAACGTTGACTACACATAGTGGAATTCTTTCATCATGGACAGTAACATATGCCTACTTTGGTTGGTCATTGTGCATGGTAGCCAGACCGTGCCAATAGTTATTAAAGGTATTTGTCATTGCTTATTGATAACTAGTATTCCCAAACCATTGCTTCCCCCATTGACCATTTTAGACTCGCATTATGAGCTGTCAACGTTGACCACACATTGTGAAATTCTTTTGTCATGGTCGGTGACACGTACCTAATTTGGTTGGTCATTGTGCATTGTAGCCACACCGTGCCATTACTCATTGAAGATCTTTGTACTTGCTATTAGATGACTGGTATTCCCTAATCATTGTTTCTCCCTCTGACCATTTTTTACTTGTGCTTTTTGTTGTCAACATTGACCACACAGAGTGAAATTCTTTGGCAATGATCAGTGACATATGCGTACTTTGGTTTGGCATTGTGCATGGTAGCCACACCGTGCCACTACTTATTGAAGGATCGTATTTTTTATTTGATAAAAATTATTCCAAACCCATCGTTTCTCCCTCTTGTCATTTGTGACTCTCATTAAGAGTTGTCAACGGTGACCAGATATAGTGAAATGTGTTGGTCATTGTCATTGAAATATGCCTCTTTTGGATAGTCATTGTGCATGGTGGCCACATTGTGCCACTACTTGTTGAAGGTACTTGTACTCGCTAGTCAATGAACAATATTCCCAAACAATTGTTTCCCTCTACAATTCTTTTTGTCTTGTATCATGAGTTGTCAATGTTGACAACACATTGAAATTCTTTGGTCATGATAAGTGACATAGGCCTACTTTTATTGTTCATTATGCATGGTAACTTTTGAAGATTTGCCCCTCTGCATGCCCAAGTGCGGCGCCTCCCGGCGCCTACGAGCCGCCAGAAAGAGGAAAATCCTTGTCATTGGATGTGGAGACTTAAGTATTGCTCTGATCATAAATAGAGGATTGCCCCTAAAAGTGGACAAGTTGTTGAATCCGATGGAAGTTGTTTTGCCGGAATCGGACTAGCAACGAGGGAGATATGGGCTTCCAAAGTTGGCGTGTGCGCGACGGCTCTGGGAGCTGGCTGCGGTTCGACTGCCGGTGAATAAATGACCGGAACGAGTAACAAAATGTCATCTGGGGATTTTGCTCCGGAAGGACTGCCGAGGCGTCCGGTGGATGATCCGCCAGATTTACGTAGTGCAGTTTTGTTACTGAGGGACAGCCAAAATCCTGGCTCGGAGTCCGAAACTCAGTAGTACAGCTTGTCACTCGGGGACTTACTCAAAATTTTGTCTGCATGTCCGTAAACAGGTTTCAAACTACATCAATCCCCATCGCCAAATACTATGATTAACTCATCAAAACAGACCCCAAAGGTGTGAGGGGCACCGTCACTACACATGGGGACATCTGCATCTCTGGAATGGCGTTTTGATGGGTCCTTAATGTGTGAGGGCATCTCGGTGGGCGACGTGGTGAGTGCTGCAAACTGAGCGGCTGGTTTGGGGTGCTGCGCTTTGGCTGACGTAGCGGGAGCAACAGTGATCTGAATCGTGCACGATTTGGTGCGTTGGAGAGCTAATGACTAGCTCTGCAAATGTGTAAATGATGTCCATGTTAAAAAACTAATGCAAAATTGTGTTTTTCCCTTTACAAAAGTGACTGTCTCACAACACTCTTCAAAAATCCAGAAACATAGCGTGAGGCGACTAGAAAGCTCATGCTTAGAATGAGAACCAACCGCACAAAACAAGCCGTGAGCACAGAATACCTGTCAGGCCACGTTGCAACTGCACCCCAGTTTTTTACAGTAGCCACACTGTCCAAAACACATTGAAGGTCTTTTTCCTTGGTAGTTGATCACTAGTATTCCTAAATCATTGTTTCCCCCTCTGACCATTTGCAACTCGTATTATGATTCGTCAACGTTGACCACACATATTGAAATTATTAGGTCATGGTCAGTGACATATTTCTACTTTTGTTGGTCATTGTGCATGGTAGCCACACCATGCCACTACTCAATGAAGGTCTAAGTACTTGCTATTTGAAAACCTGTACTCCAAAACCTTTGTTTCCTCCTCTGACCTTTTGTGAGTTGTATCATGAGTTTTCAACGTTGACCAACCATAGTGAAATTCTTTGGTCATGGTCAGTGACATATGCCTACTTTGGTTGGTCATTGTGCATGGTAACCACACCGTGCAACTGAACATTAAAGGTCTTTATACATGCTTTTTGAGAAGTAGTATTCCCAAACCATAGTTTCCCCCTTTTGGACCATAGAACAAGAATAACATAGAAGACCCGTCAGGCCATGTTGGAACTGCACCCCAGTTTTTGACAAAGGGTTATGGACCCACGGCCCTGACCGGTCTACAAATCGCTCACAGCTTTTCCGGCAGACGGGATCATCGTCGGGGACGACATTGCCGTCAAGCTCTGAGGTCCTAGATTTGAAGACTGCGTAAATGGTGCAGAAGGAGACGCAGCCCGTCAAGAAGTATGCAAGAGGCCCTGGCTACAGGCTATGGAGGTGGCACTTTGAACTGCACCTCGCGCATAAGGGGCTATTGGAGGTCATGAAGGGAACGGGAGTCCTCGACAAAGCGATGGCTACAGAAGCACAGGAAGAGGCCTTCGCAAAGAAGAACACAATGGCGCTCATGCTGCTGGTGTCCGGGACGGCTGAGTCGCAGTGGGGCAACTTCTAAGGCTGCAAGCTGGCAACCAAAGCTAGGCAAAAACTCTGTGGCATCCATCAATCCAAGGCGCTGGCCAACAAAATATTTGCAATGAAGCGACTCTTGACGATGAGAATAGAGGAGGGAGATGATTTCATCACCGTCATGCAGCAGATCGAGTCACTCGCCTCACAGTGCAATGATGTGGGGTGGAAGATCGACAGGCAGCTGTAGGTGATGGCCCTCATTATGGCCCTTCCTGACAGTTGGAGCCCTCTTATAACCGGCTTGGCTGACATTCTAAGTTTCAACAGCCTGACTGACAAGGGGTACGAGGTGCTCTTCAAGAGAAAGGGGGCAGTCGTGTGAAAGGACGGTGGCGGTGAGCCAGTGCTGGAGGCTAAGCGCAAGGGAGGACTCTACATCATGGAGACCAAGGTGATCCCCGCGGCGACAGATTCACCAGACTTGCAGGAACGCACCGTCAACCTAGCCAAAGGAGGGGGAGCTGATATGGAGCTCTGGCACAGATGATTGGGGCATTCCTCACCCACATTTGTGAAGGAGATGGTGAAGCGCATGATGGTACGTAGCCTCGTCATCGACGATGAGGAAGAGGCGAAAGATGTAGCAAGGTACAAAAAGTGTGAGCTTTGCATTTTGGACAAGGTGCGGCACAAACCGTTCAACGAGAACGTGAATCGCGCCTCGGACCTGCTGGAGGTCGTGCACACCAATGAATGCGGACCATTCAAGATGGCGTCAAAGAGCGGCGACCGTTACTTTGTCGCTTCATTGATGACTACAGTGGAAAACTCTACGTGTACTTCATGAAGCGTAAAGGCGAGGTCCTGGGCCGGCTGAAGGAGTATGTCGCCGAGGTGGAGAGACAGACTGACCGGAAGGTCAGAGCGCTACGCAGCAACAACGGCGGAGAGTTCAAGGGCTGTAGCAGGTGGATGAAGTAGCAAGGCATAAAATGGGAATAAACTAAGCCGTATTTGCCTCAGTCAAATGGTGTGGCAGAGCGCGCGAACGAGACGCTGCTGAACATGGTACGGACCATGTTGGTGGATGCGGAATTGCCGCGAAGCTTCTGGGTGCAAGCTGTGTGTACGGCAAGCTACACCATCAACCTCACCACAGCAGTGGTGCCAGGATTGTACCAGAGTTGTGCCAGAAATTTTTCCATAGATGTACTATAGCTGCGCCAGAGTTGTGCTAGAGTTGTGCCAGATTTGTGAATTAGTTGTGCCAGAGATGTGCAAAAGTTGTGCCATAGTTGTGCCCTAGTTGTGCCATAGTTGTGCCAGATTATTCCTGAATTTTACTAGATTTGTGCCAGAGTTGTGCCAATTTTGTGCTAGAGTTGTGCCGGAGTTGTGCCATAGTTTGCCAGAGTGATGCCAGTGTTGTGCCAGAGTTGTCTTAGAGATGTGTCAGAGTTGTTCCAGAAGTGCGCCTGCACTGTGCCATAGTTGTTTAAGAGTTGTGCAAGATTTGTGCCAGAGTTCTGCCAGAGTGGTTCTAGAGTTGTGCCAGGATTGTGCAAGAGTTATGCCAGAGTTGTGCCATAGATATGCCAGAGTTGTGCCAAAGTTGTGCGAGAGTTCTGCCAGAGGTGTGCCAGAGTTGTGCTTGTGTTTTGCCAGAGTTGTGCCATAGTTGTACCAGAGTTGTCCCTGAGTTTTCCCAGAGTTGAGCCAGATTTGTGCCAGAGTTTAGCGAGAGTTTTCCAGAGTTATGCCAAAGTTGTTCCATAGTTGTGCCGGAACTGGGCAAGAGTTGTAACTTAGTTTTCCAAAGGTGTGCCATAGTTGTGCCAGGTTTGTGCCAGAGTTTTGCCAGAGTTCTGCTATGGTTGTGCCATAGTTGTGCCATAACTGTTCCTGAGTTGTGCCAGGGTTGTGCCAGAGTTGTGCCAGCATTGTGCTAGAGTTGTGCAAGAGTTGTGCCAGTGTTCTGCCAGAGTGGTTCCAGAGCTGTGCCAGGATTGTGTCAGAGTTGTGCCAGAGTTATGCCATAGATGTGCCAGAGTTTTGCCAAACTTATGCCAGAGTTGTGCCAGAGTTGTGCCAGGGTTGTGCCAGACTTGTGCCAGAGTTGTGCCAGAATTTTGCCATAGCTGTGCCATAGTTGTGCTTGAGTTGCGCCAGAGTTGTGCCAAAGTTGTGCCAGAGTTGTGCCATAGTTGTGCCAGAGTTTTGCAAGAGTTGTGCCATAGTTGTGGCAGACTTGTTCCAGAGTTGTGCCAGAGTTGTGCCAGAGTCGTCCCAGATTTGTGCCATGTTTGTGCCATAGTTCTGCCAGAGGTGTGCCATAGTTGTACCAGAGTTGTGCCAGAGTTGTGGCACAGTTCTTCCAGAGTTGTGCCAGAGTTGAGCCTGAGTTGTGCTAGAGCTGTGCCTTAGTTTTCCAAAGTTGTGCCATAGTTGTGCCAGAGTTGTGCCACAGTTCTGCCAGGGTTGTGCCAGAGTTGTGCCACAGTCGTGCCATAGTTGTGCCAGAGTTGTGCCATACATGTGCTAGAGTTGTGCCAGATTTGTGCCAGAGTTGAGCCAGAGTTGTGCCAGAGTTGTGCCAGCGTTTTGCAGGAGTTTTGTCAGAGTTGTTCCAGAGTTGTACCAGGGTTATGCCATAGTTGGGCAAGAGTTTTGCCAGGTTTGTGCCAAAGTTGTGCCAGAGTCGTGCTATAGTTGTGCCATTGTTGTGCCAGAGTTGTGCCAGAGTTGTGCTACAACTGTACCATAGTTTTGCCATGGTTGTACCAGACTTGTGCAAGAGTATTGCCAGAGGTGTGCAAGAGTTGCGCCAGAATTGTGCCCTAGTTGTGTCCGCATTGTGCCAGAGTTGTGCCAGAGTTGTACTAGAGTTGTCGCAGAGTTGTGCCAGAGTTGTGCCAGAGTTTTGCAGGAGTTGTGCCAATATTCTGCCAGAGTGGTTCCAAAGTTGTGCAATGATTGTGCGGGCGTTGTGCCAGAGTTGTTCCATAGATGTGCCAGAGTTGTGCCAAAGTTGTACCAGAGTTGTGCCACAGTTGTGCCAGAGTTGTGACAGAGTTGTGCCAGAGTTGTGCAAGAATTGTGCCAGAGTTGTGCAAGAGTTGTGCCAGAGTTCTGCCAGAGTGGTTCCAAAGTTGTGCTAGGCAAATCTAGAGTTTTACCAGAGTTGTGCCATAGATGTGCCAGAGTTGTGTCAGAGTTGTGCCAGAGTTGTGCCATAATTGAGCCAGAGTTGTGCCAGAGTTGTGCCAGAGTTGTGCCAGGGTTGAGCCATAGTTGTGCCAGAGTTGCGCCAGAGTTGTGCCAGGGTTGTGCCAGAGTTGTGCCAGATTTTTGCTAGATTTGTGCCAGAGTTGTGCCATGGTTGTGCCAGATTTGTGCAAGAGTTGTGCCAGAGGTGTGCCGGAGTTGTGCCATAGTTGTGCCAAGGTTGTACCAGAGTTGTGCCAGAGTTGTGACAGAGTTGTGCTAGGGTTGTGCCAAAGTTGTGCCAGAGTTGTGCCATATCTTTCCAAATTTGTTTCAGAGTTGTGCCAGAGTAGTGCCTCAGTTGTGCCACAGTTCTACCAGGGTTGTTCCAGAGTTGTGCCAGAGTTGTGCCAGATTTGTGAAAGAGTTGTGCCATAACTTGCCAAAGCTGTGCCAGAGTTGTGCCAGAGTTTTGCCAGAGTTGTGCCAGAGTTATGCCAAAGTTGTGCCAAAGTTGTGCCAGAGTTGTGCCAGAGTTGTGCGAGAGTTGTGCCAGAGTTGTGCCAGAGTTTTGCCAGAGTTGTGCCAGAGTTATGCCAAAGTTGTGCCAAAGTTGTGCCAGAGTTGTGCCAGAGTTGTGCGTTAGTTGTGGAAGAGTTGTGCCAGAGTTGTGCCAGAGTTATGCCATAGTTGTGCCAGAGTTGTGCCAGCTTTGTGCCAGAGTTGTGCCAGAGGTTTGCCAGAGAAGTCCCAGAGTTGAGCCAGAGTTGTCCCATAGCTGGGCAAGAGTTGTGCCAAGATTGTGCCAGATTTGTGCCATATTTGTTCTAGAGTTGTGCCAGAGTTGTACTACAGCTGTGCCAAAGTTTTTCCATGGTTGTACGAGAGTTGTGCCAGAGTTGTGCCAGTGTTGTGCCAGAGTTGTGCCAGAGTTGTGCCAGAGTTGTGCCAGAGTTGTGCCAGAGTTGTGCCAGAGTTGTGCCGGAGTTGTGCCAGAGATGTGCCAGAGTTGTGCCAAAGTTGTGCCAGAGTTGTGCCAGAGTTGTGCCGGAGTTCTGCCAGAGTTGTTCCGCATTTGTGCCAGAATTGTGCCAGAGTTGTGCCAGAGTTATGCCATAGATGTGCCAGAGTTGTGCCAAAGTTGTGCCAGAGTTGTGCCAGAGTTGTGCCGGAGTTCTGCCAGAGTTGTTCCGCATTTGTGCCAGAATTGTGCCAGAGTTGTGCCAGGGTTGTGCCAGAGTTGTGCCAGAGTTATGCCATAGATGTGCCAGAGTTGTGCCAGAGTTGTGCAAGAGTTGTGCCGGAGTTCTGCCAGAGTGGTTCAGCATTTGTGCCAGAATTGTGCCAGAGATGTGCCAGAGTTATGCCATAGATGTGCCAGAGTTGTGCCAAAGTTGTGCCAGAGTTGTGCCAGAGTTGTGCCAGAGTTGTGCTAGAGTTGTGCCAGAGTTTTTCCAGAGTTGTGCCAGAGTTGTGCCAGGGTTGTGCCATAGTTGTGCCAGAATTCTATGCTATATTCCATGCTAGCATTCTATTTTTTCTTCAAATTTTGAACACAACAGAACCTGAAGGCGACACCTTCAGTCCATCAGACAACGTACTTGAACCAATTTCAAGCACTTTGTAGATGGAGTTCATATACAGTGAGGTGAAGATTCAATTGCAGTAGAAAGCACATGCTGCCCTTTTCTACTGTTGGGATTTTAGAGTACTGTGACAACTTCAGAGTTTTCCACAAACCGACTACAATGACATTGGGATCACAAAACTTTTCAAGAGTCACACTCAAAGCATACGACCATGGAGAAGACCCAGAAGCCAGTAGCGTAAAACTGACCAGATATTGGCACCCATATCTTGGTGCGTCACTTGACCACGTACCGATTATAACTCAACGTTGGGACCAAAAACAACAAGTGAATTGTGCCTAGCTTCTAATGCAGATATAATCGTTAAGGGCCACGAGGAACAACATTCCTCACCAATAGTTGCGGGAATATTTGTCTCATGGAATGACTTGAGACGTCGGTCACACACTACACCTCTTGCATACAAAGCACTCCCAAATAGGCATGAGGATGGATTCCAATCATATCATGAAAAGACATGGCACCGGAAGATCCAACCAGTGATTTTTTAAAATAAAATTTAAGAAAAAAACAAAACAAAACAGAGGTCACCAACGAATCTCCTCCAGGGTACCTTTAGATAACTTTGTAAGGCAAGAGGAGTTCTGACTACAACGATTTTTCATCCACGAATGGACACCACATTTGACTATGGTATAGTTGACCAAACTGTGTTGACCAGGAAGGTCATGAGGATACATTTCAACTCCCTTCGTTTTTGACATGATTCAATTGATGTAAATTACCAAACACAATTGTGATAGCTTTTGGATGTCACTACCTTGGCATCTACTTGTGGTTGTTTGTCAAATGTCTTCAAGAAGGTGACACCCTCTAAAGATGCGTGATGTAAGGCACATAAAAGTACTCTATTCAGTGGGAATACATCATGTGCACAAGAAATAGAATCAGCATGGCTTGCTGTGACTTGCCAAGCACATCCCAAGACGTACTCTTGGTATTCATTCTCCTACATGACCTTGTTTAAAAAGGGATATGTGTCCTATCTTTTGATGGAAAACACAAATTTCTAACAATGATTTTTCAGGACAATAAATCTATTGAAAGTTTCCCGAATGTAACCTTTGCATGTAATTACACAAAAGGAGCAAACATCAAGAACTTGTTGTTCCGTTGACGGGTTCAATGGAAGTGATTCTCAAGTGTTTGAACACAATCATATGGAAATCACACCCGGAAGGTGCACTTCTATCTTGTAACACATGGATTGTGACCATGGTTCACCCACTCGGTGAATCTGATGTTATGAACACTTCATTCACACATAAAATTCACATATGTTGGGATTGGTTATCTCAACTAGCCTAGTAAAAGAGACGTGCTTTTGACAGGGACATGAGCGGTAGACTACGGTGCCCATTTTTTACACAAATGAGGGTATGATGGTTGATACCAAGATCATCTAGGTCGGAGCATTATCATGCCCGATGATGGAATATGATGGCGAGTACGCGTGCCAGACGACCAATGCCGCCTCCTTTGAATTTGAGTGCAGTCTTTGAAAAGGAGAAGAAATGTGCCCGGTAACCATGTAATACGACCTTGGTGCCTTCCAACCCATATTAAAGCTAGCATGTGAATTGCATGGGCTTGGTGGATCTTGGTTGAGTTAAGCCAACAAACCCACTTGAGCTAATAGAGGTCTATTAGACCTACACATTGTCAAAAGAACGTGGATGTAACTTGGAGGATTGGTGTCCAAATCCTGGATTGCAGGTATTAATAATGCTACGGGGAGATACCACCTTGGCAGCAACCTCTAGGAAGAAATCATGTCCAAATAACATGCAAAATTGTTGTGTATAACTGGAGAATTTTTGTGGGGATGCTTGGTTAATTAGTTGTGAGGACGCTCCTTGCAATGGGGAAGGAGACGTCACCACAACAGCTTGCCAAAAACGAACCATAGAAAACATGGAAAAAATCATCCTATGTACCCTCTTCCAAACAGGCAAGAAATTTTTGACAATGTACTATCCAAAAGGCATCGACCAATCTGCTGATACACACATGTGACGGGTCCTTTCTGAAGACACACTAACACTCATCAAGAATGTACAAAGGTTTTATGTTCCTCACCTTGGTGAGAGCCAAGTGGTTATGCGATCAACATGTGATGTTGTACGCAAATCACCAAATCATAGAAACCACGTGTGTATGGATGATGCTGCGTGAACGGAACGTAACATTGTTGTGGATGACAATGATTCACAAAGGTTGTTATGTATACCTTTTCTGTTGTATGATTTGCGATGATCAAACACCTGTGAGCAAAGACAAAGCGGAATGGGTTGAAGCAAAGGGAGAGAATTTTAGAGTAAAATCAATGTTTATAGCGTAAAATGGTCATTAAGTATTCATTGGGTACTTGGGGTACTCGAGGCTTAGGTTTTGAGGAGCCAAATCTCGAAAAAAGATGCGACTAGATCCTTGTTTGACTCTAGCCTAGAAAGTACCTCTTGGCCGGATTCTAGGTTAAAGCAATGGAAAATCCATAACTTCAATCCTCCTCTACTCTTAGCTTGGCGTTAGGGTCCTGTTCCATTGTGGCAATGCCATGTGGAAAGATTGGGCTTAGGATTATTGTTTAGCATCCATTCCTTCTGATGACCACGTCTGTTTGTGGCGTGGTTCATCTCAGCCAAATCGCTGAGGTGACCATTTGCGCTTCCTCCTTGGACGACTTCTTTGAGGACCTACATTTTGGTTTTGTAGTTAGTCACAAAACGGCCTTGTGCTGTTGCAGTCCATTGATGCTGAAAAAATCCTTGTCCAAAAGTACCCTCATGAAAACTGTGTATTTTTCAATGTAATACAGTTCACGAATTTCCCACTGACATCGCCCATAATCCATAGCACGTCACGGTCCCACAACCCTGAACCCAAGCACGCTGAAAGATGATAGTCAATAATTTCAACCAAAGTCTTCCATTGGCACGCAATAGGAGGAGTTTTTATGCCTATCTCCTTCCGTTTTTTATGACCAGACGTCATATCATGCCTCGTGTGTCAAACGGTTATTGTCAACAACTAATGTTGCTGATATTCACCCGTCTCCTCCCCTATTCACTCGCGTTTCCAACAAGATAAAAATCTTGAACAATAATTCCTCCAATATCCGATTGATGGAGCTCTTTCTTGCTGCATCCAGTGTCTTTTCTATCATTTTTTTCTAAGAAAATCCACACTCCCACAAGTTCTCGTTTGCCTTGTGAACATACCAGAGAATAGAACTTGGGAGATATCTCGCACCACACATGTGCTATGAGTCTATCGCACGCTTGGGTATGACAGAGGCATGAAGAGAAAAATGGCCTATGTCAAAGATACAATACATTATGCCCCTTTTCCATGCATTGCATGCAAAGAAGGGGTACACCAACGTATTACCAGGAAAGAAAATCCAACTTGTTTGGAAGTTACCACAACTCTTTTATGTCTTCTTTCTATGGCTGGGTTCATCTTTTGGCTTCTTCCGTTGCCTTGTGGACCCCCCATCCCCTGTTCCCTGTGATCACGGCCATAGGAGAAAGATATCCCGTTTGGACCCCATCATATTAGCAACTATTGCCCAATCTCCTTGCTCAATATTCAATGTGAAATTCTAGCTAAACTGCTTTCTTCCCACCTCTCCAAAGCCCTTCCCTTCATCATCAATGTTGACTAAACCATGTTCATAAAAAACACAAGTACATTACCTGCCTTTTCTCAATTGCATGACATCCACCACTGCGCTATCCGCACCCCAACCCCCCTTTTCTTTCTGTCAATGGACATTGATAAAAAGTACGATTCATTGAGCCTTGCTTATCTCTTTCACATTTGGCCCCATCTTGGCATGCCCTCGTCTTTCATCTATAATCTAGCTCTTCCACCATCACACCCCTACTAGGTTCCTCATCAGGGTTCCCTATGTGACCCCACCACTCTTCATTCTGGAGTTCGTCAAGGTTTTCCCTCTCTTGTTCATTTGTGTCTTTGAGCCAATTTTTGACTTCCTCCGCTCTCCATTAACATGCAGCGCCATGCCTATCGGGTCAAAATCTATGTCAGGCTATGCATATGACCTTACCCTGATGCTTGCCCACACTGATCAAGTCATCCATTCAACCCAATTCCTGTGCAATATAGCCCAATAGAGTGGACTGTGCACCAATCACCACAAAACATACCTTCTCCAAATGGAGAGTCATATGCCACGTGGCTCATCCTCCCCGTGCTCTTGATCCTTGGGACCCATAAAAATACTTGGTCACGTGTTTCACCCCATAATGGACCCCAATCACACGTAGCTTCCAGTTATTAAATGCCTACAAGCCATCGTCTATCTATGGGCAAAAACAGTTGCTCCGGTTCATAACAAAGTTTTTGCCATCAAATCCTATGTGAACCCTGAATTCCTCTTTCGCTCGTATGTCTGTTTCCTCAACCGTGAACACATTCATAGTATCACTATTCTTCTCCTCAACTTCTTCCAACACCCCTTGGGAAGAAATCTTGCCAGGGCTCCGCTTATAACTGTGGACATTGCTTGCGCCCCTGAGGCCAAAGGTGGCCTCAGTGTAATTTGGCCCACAAAACTCATTTCAGTACAGGCCGCCAAATGGGGTTGCACCTTTCTATCTCTAGAAGAACACCAATGGAAAGACACATCAGTCTTCATCCAAGCCTTTTGAATGGAAGGCAATTTTCCCTCAAAGGTTGCTTAAAGCTACCCTCGGTCCATCTGTGATGGCACTTCATTCTCTAGAAATTTCTTGCCTCCAACGCGAACGTACCACCCCCTCGTCTCCTCTTTGAGGAACTTGCTCAAGAATGTGTTGCCTAATGTCGTTTCTTATCTAAAACGGACGTTCGGCCTTTGGCATCCCAACATCTGGACGGTGGCTCCTTGCATACAAGATCTCAATCCATGACATGTTGACCCAGCTACTTTCTTTATTATTACCCGCAAGCTGAGCCATTGTCTTTGAAGTTTGCGACTTGACCCCCCTCTCGTGGGCTTAAATTCTTCAAGCGGGCACGTTACTCCCTTGCACCCTCCGCCTTACGCAATACGTCACCCTTCAAAATCTTTATGGAATCCCTCCGTCTTTCATCCTCCACCTCATACCCTCCTCTCCCACCAACCAACAAGCACTCCTCATCCTCCCCTCCCCAAAACTCTACCCACACTCCTCCGCGAAGCCCCACAGGCCACAAGGCAAGACACCGACTCCGGTTTTTGTCTCAAATAACTTGCTTACCTTGGGGCTCCCAACCTGACCTTAGGTACCTCCATACCGCTCCTTAGACCCCCCACCAGCCCTTCTGGACATCTATTCCCGTTGCCTCCAACCGCACTCCTTCACCCCCTTTGACAAATTAAACTGTCAAGAGAAGTACCCACACAAACATTTCCCCTGGTCCTCTATTTGTCGTAAAATTGACCACCTTCCTCTCAACTTACATATGAAAACACTATGAAATCAAACCATTTTGCTCCATTTGATGAGCCCATTGCACCTGTTGATGTATTTTTCCCCCTAAGCATGCTTGAGGCGACGCCGGGAGGCATCAAAAAGCCGCTAGAGGTAGAAAATCCTCATATTTTACTCTAGCTGTCTGGGGACATCTCCAAATCAAGATTGGATTCAAGTTCCTCAAAGTTGACGAGTTGCTAAATCTGGTGGAAGTTGTTTCACCAGAATCGAACAAAAAACAAGGGCGAGATGGGCTTCCAAGGTTGGGGTGTGCGTGGTGGCTTGGGGAGTCAATTGCGGATCCACATCCGGTGAAAAGTCCACCAAACCGAGTAACAATAATGTGTCTGGTGTTTTTGCGTGGGAGGACCTCCGAGTCGCTCCATCGCATTTCAGTAGTACATGTTGTTACTGAGGGACTTCATCAAAATTGAGGCTCGAAGTCCGAAACTTAGAAGCATAGTTTGTTTCTCAGGGACTTTGTCAAAATTCGGACTACATATCCACGAACAGGTTTCGAACCACATAAATCCCCATCACCTAACTCGATCATTAACTCATCAAAACGTACACCAAAGGTGCAAGGGATACCGCCACTATGTGTAGGGACATGTCCGCCACCGGAAAGGCATCCGTTATGGGTTCTTGATGAGTGAGGGCACCTCGGCGAGCGACATGGTCCGTGTCGTCAACTAAGCCGCTGGACTAGGGTGCCACGCTTCTGCTGATGTAGCAGGAGCTATGGTGATCTGAATCACACGCTGCTTGGTGTGTTCAGAATCTTGTGACTAGCCAATCATTTTCCATTTCCAAAAACTAATGCAAAATTGTGTTATTCGCTTTGCAAAAGTGACTGCCTCGCAACTCTATCCAACTCACACAAACATAGAGTGAGGCGACCAGAAAGCTCATACATAGACTCAGGACTCACACAAAACATAACTCCATGAACACAAGTAAAGACCCTTCAGGCTGCGTTAGAACTGCCACCACCCCGGGAGTGGACCCATTGCCCTAACCGGTCTGCACATTGCTCACGGCTTACGCGGCGGACGGGATAGCTGTCGGGGACGACGTTGCTATCAAACTCTAAGGTCCCAGAGTGGACGAATGCGCAATGGCACAGAAGAGGACGTAGCTCATCAACAAGCATGCAAGTAGTCTAGGCTTTAGGCTATGGAGGTGGCACTCCAAGCTCCTCCTCGCACATAAGGGGCTGCTGTAGGTCATGAAGGCAGCGGAAGCCCTCGACGAAATGACAACGACGAAAGTGTAGAAGGAGGCCTTTGTAAAGAAGAACAAGGAGGCACTCATGCTGGTGGTGTTCGGGATGGCTGAGTCGTAGTGGGACTACTTACAAGGCTACAAGCTGGCATCCATCAATCCAAGTCACTTGCAAACAAAATCTTTCCGATGTAGCGACTCCTGACAGTGAGAATCGCAAAGGGAGATGATGTCATCTGTGCCATGTAGCAAATCAAGCCATTTGTCTCACAACACAATGTCGTAGAGTGCAAGATCAAAATACAACTGTAGGCGATGGCCCTCCTCATGGCCCTTCCTGACCGTTGGAATCCTCTCATCACCATATTGGGAGGATGGATAGCGGGCAAGCTCACCTCCAACACTATTGCATAGAACATCTGCATTGAGGTACAACGACAAAGCTGTAGGGAGTCCTCATCTTTCCGGCCCTTGTTAGCAAAATACGTGGTGCCAGAAGCAGAGGCAAGGGAGGTGGCAAAATGGCGGCGGCAAGAAGGGCGCCAAGAAGGGTGCTTATCGTAATGGTGACAAGGAGGGACACTGGGCATGTGAGTGTATGAAGGAGGTGAAGGCTGGCTGCAAGGATGCCAATGGCAAGAAGTCACTCCTCAACGGTACTCAAAACCACTACCTCAAGAAGGCTAACCGCCGATGCCTTGACTCCGAAGCGGAGGACCACACGCAAGTCGAGAAGGTTGGGATCATCAACAACACCAAGTCCAACAAGTCCATGGTGGTCGCGAACGACAAGGTCAAGCCGGCGGTTGGCCAAGGAGACGTGGACGTGGAGGTGGTGGTTGATGGGCAATGGGTGCAGCGCATCAGCAAAGACGTGTAGCACGTACCTCGCTGTGTAGTCATTCTAAGTGTACACCGCTTGACGCACAAGGGGTACGATGTGCTCTTCAAGAGAAAGGGGACAATCACGTGGAAGGATGGTGGCAGCGAGCCCATGCTAGAGGCTAAGTACGAGGGAGGCCTCTAAGTCGTGGAGATCGAGGTGATCCCCACGGTAACACCTTCAACAGACTTATAGGAATGCACCGTCAACCTGGCCAAAGGAGGGCGAGCTGGTACATGGCCTCATCATCTATGGCATGGAACAGGTTATAGATGCAGCTACGGAAAAGAAGTGTAAGCCTTGTATTTTGGGTAAGGCGCGACGCAAACCGTTCAACGAGAATGTGTTCCGCCTCTTGGACCTACAGGAGGTTGTGCACAGTGACATGTGTAGACCATTGAAGACGACATGAAAGAGCGGCGCACGTTGCTTTGTCACCTTCATTAATAACTACAAAAGAAAAATCCACGTGTACTTCATGGATGGGAAAGACGAGGTCTGAAACTGGTTGAGGAGTGTCTCACCATAGTGGAGAGGCAGACTGGCCGGAAGGCCAGAGCGCTACGCAACAAAAAACGACGGATCGTATGTGGACTATACCGGGTGGATGATGTAGTAGGGCATAAAGTCAGAACAAAATACACCGTATCTGCCTCAGTCAAGTGGTATGGCAGAGTGGGTGAATCAGATGCTATTGAACATGGCACGGACCATGTTGGTGCATCCAAAATTGCAACAAAGCTTATGGGTGGAAGCTGTTCTTACGGCGAGCTACACCATCAATCTCACTCGTACAATGTTGCTGAAGGGGAAAGGGGGTTGGAAGACGCTGCAGAAGGCTTCGATCGGGCACAAGCCAAGTGTGGCACATTTGAAAGTGTTTGGATACAAGGTGCACACAATGGTGCGGGTTACGCAGTGGCACGACAACAAGCTGGAGCCGCATGCAAAGTCATATCGTTTCCTTGGCTATGAGAGTGCACATAGGGTGTACTGGCTTTATCACATGCACAAGGAGGAGGTAATCTGTAGCCGAGATCTCGAGTTTGACAAGAAGTAGAGCTACATTGGTAGCAACAACGTGGACATGCTAGACTCTCCAAAGACGGAAAAGTGGTTCTAGCTCCTTGACTACAAGAAGGAACCAGTGGATGCTGAAGTTGAGGATGTGACATCGTAGCACAATGGTGCACCAGCACTAGTAGCTAACATGGAGGGCTCTGATGACGATCAAGTAGATGAGGAGATCCACCAAAAGGATCTGGCGGATGAGGCACCAAGGGTGCCACGACGTAAACTCCCAGCGAAATACACATCAAGCGTCAATGGAAAATCAACTGGACGTGCCGCCCGTTCTGGCAATGTTTAGTTCAACTTGGATGTATTTGCCCCAAGAAAAAGAATCTTTGTTTGGTTTAGCTCTGGTATAATGAGGAAACTTGTCGACTTGTCCTAAGTTCGGATGTCACGAAGTTATGGTTTTTTCCGTTTGTCACTTCTGATTCTTGGCGCTTTGCCAACTGGCGAGCTGATCTTGTAGTTAGCAAGTCGAGTCATCTCACGATTTGGACTGTGCGACACCAACCTAGTGATGAACCACATGAATTTTGTTTCATATTTCAACAATGTCTTACAAGGGCACCCCTTTTATCGATGAAATGGCTACAACGTACATAGAGACTCGACGTTTAATCGACTTTCATTGGTAAAAGACACAAATACTCTCTCGTTGTTTGTTATGTATCTCACGGCTCCCGTGGCAATAATTAGTTTCTGTTGAACTCATCAATTCAAACATGCAAATATAAAGAGGCAAACCAAATCACTCTTGTCCACGGGACAATGGGGACATTTCATACCCATTCGCTCCCCCCTCTTCCACTCATTTCTCTCTTGCGTCGTTGAGTCACCCATAGCCCCCGTCCAATGTTTATGTCCTTCACAACATGCCAACTTGACACTTTTGAAGTTCCTCTCAACTACCTCACTTCCGTTGCCATCCAACCACCACCACTCTCATGGCGTCTCCGTCCAGGTCATCATCCGCGGGGAACTCCCGCCCCACCGACCTTCCTCCACTGTCCGAGGCATCCAGGTTCTCATTCCACAGCCACTAAACGCGACCCACCTCTTGCCACATGTCTCCTTCTAGCGTGAACTCATTGGCACGCAACACCCCGTTTCCTAGAGTGAGTACAATACTTTCCCCCTTCTTGGCAACGAACACAAGGCCTACATTTGGAGGCCCTTGTTCCCTGGGCCTTCTCGTCAAGCGGCATCATTGCCGCCGGCATTGCTCGTGTGCCAACTCAAACTCCGGCGAAAACCGAGCAAAGTGTGGCCAAGCCCGCGCCTGACGAGACGCTCAAGCCGTCCACACCATATTGTAAAGGGAGTTCCGGAAGTTCTAGTGAAGGGGCACAAGGACACGACATGCTGCAAGCTCAATATGGATACGGTCAATGACGAGGCGGGTGAGGAATTAAATAATGGAACTGGTGACGTGAAAGATGCCATGGGAAGCCGAGTAGATTCAAGGTGTGGAGAACTAGTGGGCAATGGGTCGGGTGAGGTGATGGGAATAGAGGAAGTATACTATGCGTGTGATGAGGATGTAGGTATGGCCATGCAAGATGGTGATTTTGACAATTGAAAGCTACCATCACATCAAGCTTTGTTTCTATTGTCGGACCCATCACTTTCTTCCATGGAATTCTCCCACATATGGGTCGTTGTCTTTTTTTTTTGTCGCATGCATGCATCACCATGGCGATGACCTTTGATCCTTTGTCCCTACGATGGACCCCTTGACACTCCGCTCACCAATGGTGTACCGTGGAAGTGTCTAAAAGGTGTTTTAGTTAATGTTCTGTATTTTTTTTGGCTTTGTCCCATGTTAAGTCACCTATGTATGTCCTTGTCCCTAATTTGTGTCACGTCTGTATTTCGTGTTTTTTCCCTAGCCTCCCTTGCGTGTGTGGGACACATACAAGACAATTTCGCCAACTTTGCGCGAGACCTCAGGTACAACATCGACATGTGTAGTCAGTTTGCTTTGCGGACTGACTGCAAACGTCGATGTCAACGTTCAAGCTTTGAACTTCGTTTGTCACGCCCATTGCCGGGGTCGAGACGGATCTCCTGGAAAAAGAAACAGTATGTCTTCATGTAAAACACAGATTTATACTTTTGTCCTTGTGTGTAATTCATATAGCTCCACAATTATTTGCCTTCATACTTTTCACTTTTTGCCTCAACCTTTTTAGTACTAGTATGGTATCCACTTCACTGTCCTCCGGCATGTCCACATCTCCTCTTGCTTGTAAGAGATTGTGCAATACAAGATAAGAATGAAGAAGTCGTGCTTGGAATAGAGGAGAATATGATGGTATATCACGCATGATATGGAACCGAGCCTTCAACCAACCAAAACATCATTCAATCATTGAATTGTTTTATGCATTCCACTTCTCAAACAACCCTTTAGCATCTTATGGCCTTTGGTACTTGGCGCCGAATTTGTTGAGGAGATACCTACGACCATGAGGGATTCATGAGGGCGTATCCTTCCAGAAAAATCACATCCTTCAAAAGTTACTGAGGCCCCTTGGGACTGTGAAACCCCTGCACAAACCGTTAAGAGACATCCTAGAATCATGAGCGGATCCCTCCCACCTCATGACGACAAATGTGGAGCAAAGGTCTCCATCACATGCGGCAAGAATGTTTTAAGTGTTGTGTTGATGATGGTTGACAAATGTACCATGTCGTAGATTTGGAACAGCAACTGGCACATGTGTCCCATCAATGGCCCCAAGAAACTCACTAAACCATGAGAGATTTTATCCCCTCCCTTCCTAAGCTAATGGAGGTGGCGTGTCCGCATTCGGTTGTCAAACCACCATGTGTTCTACATCATTGACATTTGATAGTAGGCACATTGTACCCACATGAAGACCTTTTCCTTGATGGAAAGGCGGGTGTCACGGAGGTTGGCGTTACGCCGTATGAAGTCAATGATGTCGTACCAAGTGTCGACGTTCATGCGGCACATGTTGAAAAAATGTTGTGGATGCCCTTGAAGAAGCTCGTTTAGCCAAGGCAACCCGCCAAACAAACTCGTGTACACAGGCCGATACTTTTCAATCGCAATAACATGACGAGCAATTTTGGCAAAGACTTCACGCAATAATGCTATGAGAAGGATACGCAGCTGGAGCGCACAACGGATGAGTGCTTACCACACGACAAGGTGGCGAGTAGGTGGATCCATGGACGTGTTGCGGTAGACTAAGCTTGCATATTGAGACGTGGAACCGTGAATAGCCTTGTAGCGATGACATCTGCAATACAACATACCTTAAACACGAGAAGGATTCGGTGAGTTTGCATGCCTTCTATCGAGCGCACTTCGACTACCTTGCATGCGCGCTTACGGCGACGGGAAATGCAATAAGGCACAGCACGAGTTGTGCGAGGGAGGTTCGGGTCGAATCGCGACAGCCTCGCATGTGCGTACGCCGACATCGTTGCGAGATCAACTTCGGGGGCAAACAATCCAAACCCCGCGCATTGTTGACGTGTGAATCATGGCATGAAAGGAGTACTTTGGCGGTTTTTAGTTATATCAATGCCTGCAACGCACGTCACGTATATCACGTTGCGAGGAGCAATGTGATATCTTTATATGAACGTGCCTCTTGTCCACTGATGGTTGAAAGATACATTTTTGTGACTTCCGAACTCCGGCCTGAGACAAGCTATCAATCTCTCCGTCGCTCAAGGCACCAGCATCGAGCTCAAAGTGTTTCATATCATTAAGAAAATGCAATCGGGGGAGTGACCATATACCCACAAAATCCTCAATATCTACAGCCATATCCACGTTTCGCACATTAACCACGCCATATCCAATTTCGGAAATTTTCGCTTCTTTACTAATGCTATAGCCAGCGAGCACGCAAAAAAAAAAAGATACATCCGAATGTACACGCTATGTTGACGCCGCATGCCATCCAACGACAACATGTTGACGTGGTCAACATGAGAGAAAATTCACAAACCTCTCTATTGAGGGGTTTGCGAATTTTCTCACAAAGTTTTGCGATATTTTTGGGTGGGGGGTCCGAAACACCTGATGCGTTGAAAGGGAACCTGCTGGACCCCGCTACCGCGGGGCCCAGCAAGGGCTGCGCAAAGATAAAACCCTAAACCCCGAGTGTAATTTGGGGTAGGGTTTGAAAGCGGTTTGAATGGATAAAAAGGGGTTTGCAGCTCCGATTTTTTTTGGAAAAAGGTGTTTTCGCTCGATCGCGATCGAGTGATTTGCCTTTTTTTTTTCCTACTCGCAAACCCCCATTCGCGAATGTAGGGTTTTATGTTTGCGCGGGCTCCGCTCGTGCAAACATAGAAAACCCTAGATGTGCGAATTAGGGTTTGCGAGTAGAAAGAAAAAAGAAGAAAAGGCAAATCGCTCGATCGCGATTCTCGCGCGGGGGGGGGGGGGGGAAG
>SZWC01000701.1:56345-76651 GCA_023375785.1 Penium margaritaceum | reverse complement strand
GACATGGCAGATTGCAAACCTGCCAGCACACCCATGAGCTCGGAGTGCAAACTCTCCACCTCCATGTCCCCATCCAACGAAGCGGAGAAAACTGACATGCTAGGCATCCCATACCAGGGTTTAGTGGGAAGTCTGATGTATGCCATGGTCGCCACCCGACCAGATATAGCCCATGCTGTTGGGCAGGTGAGCCGGTTTGTGGCCAATCCCAATCCACCTCACTGGCAAGCCGTGAAGCACATCATGTGCTACCTTCAGGGGACGCAGCACGTGGGGCTCCAGTGTAGAGGCATCGCTAGGTCCACGTCACTCTGTCTCATGTGCTACACCGATGCTGATAGGGGAGGGGATATCGATGACAGAAAATCTACCTCTGGATTTTTGTGTATGTTGAATGGAGGTGCAATCAGTTGGGCAAGTCGCAAGCACAAATGTGTCTCTCTGTTAACAGCTGAAACCAAGTAAATCGCCCTGGCTGAGGTGTGTAAAGAGATGCAGTGGCTATGAAGCTTGAAATCTGAGATGAAGGCACCACAGGCAACGGCGGCAGCCATCAAGATTGACAACATGAGGGCAATTGACATGTCAAAGAACCCCGTCCTGTCCAGGCGCACAAATCACATTGAGATCCACTACCACTGCGTTTGAGACTTGGTCTACAAGCAAGCACTGGAGGTCGAGTATGTTGGTACCAAGCTGAACCGGGATGACATGCTTACAAAGCCACTGGACAAGGATCTCTGCCAGGCGGGCAGGCAAGGTATCGGCATGGTCGACGCAAGTGATGACGAATGATGATGGTCACTGACGCAAGATGCAAGAGAGAGATTTGTTGAATGTTTTTGCCCCTTGTTTAGTGTTGTATGATGGATCAGGAATTCTCAGCCCCTTGTGGAGGTATGACCCCTAGATCCGATGTAGTGTGACTCAACTATGCTCTATCCCTCGTGAGATACGACCTGTGAGTACACGATGTGGATGAGTGGTTACCTTGGCCATTTTCTTGATTTGGCCAAGTGAGAGGTGATGAGTTGGATCCTGGCCCTATGCACATCTTGTTTGCTGTAGAAGCTTCCCAAAAAGAAATTCCGTAGCTTCTTCGATGCTACATGGTTGGTCTGTCACCATGACACTAAGACGCTTATGTGTCAAGCCCACAGTGCAAGTCTATCGGGGATGTGGCTGGTTCAGGCCACTTCCGAGGAATGTGCTTTTGAGTTCTAGGACTGGACAGACATCAATGAAAGGACTTGTCTTACATGCTGATCAAGTAACCCTTGGTTGATTCTCTCTTGCATGTTGAGAACTTGAGCTCTTCTTGAGATGTAATGCTAAGGTGTAGTGTCACAACACTCTCCCATGACCCGATGGTACGCATGTCCATACAGGTGAAGCACTGAAACGAGTACAACAATGAATAAAAAAACAGCCGTGACACAAACACAGACACACCCCACACTCAACCACTCTCAGACAAGGGGCGAAGCCCAACGGAACGAATGGCCACCAGAAACTTCCCGCGTGCTAGTGCCTTCGTTGAGAAGTCAGATGCTGCATGTCAGTGCCAATCCATGTGATGGAGATCACGTGTCGCTCCACCAGATCACGCACAAATTGATACTCAACCGCAGTGTACTTCATGCAAGCGTGAAAGACAATGTATAAAAATATAGTTCTCCGCAATGGCAAGAGCACTTTGGTTGTCGCAACGAAGCACAATGCAGCCCTGCTTCCCGCTGCACCAAGACACAATGGCACCACCGAGCAGGAACACGTAATCGGTGCGACTGCGTCCATCTTGACTCCAGGCCCAGACTCTGTCAGTATAACCGTCAAGGACAACCGAACACTACCAGCAAAAGCAAAGTCCAAGGTATGGTGTGGAGACCACGTACTGCACCACTCGCACAGCCGCATAAAGGGCTCTAGCGCGTGGAGCGTGCAAAAACAGTGCAAGGAGGTTGACGACGAAGGCGATTTCATGGCGTATGGTAGTGGCCAGATACATGAGAGATCCGATGAGACAGAGGTACAAGGTCACATCCACTATCTCCCTTAGCTGTGTGGGATCATCCACCTTCTAGGCATCTTGCCCATCAAGTGTGAGAGGTGTGGAGGCCATGGGAACTGCGCCAAGGAGGTCGGCAAAACACTCCCCCACAACACGTGCGTATCAGGCCTGATTCAGCAGTAGTGTCCGATGTCTACGGTCCCGCACGATCTCCAAACCAAGAAACACCACTGCAGGACCAAGGTCCTGCCAACCGGCCTGAGGCGAACGGACAAGAAAAGAGGGCCGACACAATGGCACCTGTCGTCCACTCCTCGCATTTCAGCTAGGAGAAGATATCATCCTCAGGACCACAGTTCCACACTGAGTAGCTCCTAGGCAATCACTTGCTAGCAAATGTCTCCACTTAAGACTTGGTCACTTGTGTGCGAGGTGCTAGTCAGAGACCAACTCCTGGGGCTTAGACCAACCAGTGTCTTCTTTATAATGCTCCTTAGTTGGACGGCTCCGTGAGGAGCATCTAGGTCCAGATTGTATGTTTAGAATGAGGAATGAGCCTAGGCCTGGCATCTAAGTTGTGTGGGTAGTGGCACTTTTGGGGGTGGCCACTCCACACCACCTCACCAACTCGCCAATTGGCGCATCCACTGGCCGCCAAGTGGCACATCCTCCTCATGCATGAAGAAATGTTTAGGAAACTTCCTCTGTGCAGGAAGGTCAAAAACCTTCCTGCTCACATCAAGGCTTGATCGCATGACCTGTTGTTCTTAGGTCCACCGTGCTATCCATTGCACTACATTGTTGGTGTCCCGCTTGGACTTGCACCACGAACAAGATGTGGGGGACTTACTCCAACTGAGCAGTGCATGCCCAACGTATCCGCTAAGCTATGGTAGTGGCCAAAGGGGCATAAAAAAACAACAATCTCTCCCTTGCACCTCTGGCCACCTGCCGTGGTAATTTTCTTCCACATGAGCCTGTAGCTCTGCACTCTGTTTGTGCACCTCAGTTGTCTTGGGCTTTTAGTCTTCATAACCTGCATCCACCATGCCAATTTCTTGAGCGCCTGTAGCATGCAAGTTACAATGAAGCGGCTTTGTTAAGAAGTTCGCAAGAATCTTCTTGGTTTCGACATGCTCTAGTTCCACGGCACCCTTGGCGACAAGGTCGCGTGAGTAGTGGTACCGAATGTCAATGTGCTTTGTCTGCCGAGAGATCATGTCGTCCTCTGTCATAGCAATGGTGCTCTAGTTGTCGACGCAAATGACAGTTGCTTCCCCTTGTGGTGCCTTGATCTTGTCGAGAAAACTCCGAAGCCATTGTGTTTCCTTGCACACTTCCGAGAGTGCGATGTACTCTGCCTCACCAGTGGAAAGTGAGATGCACTCTTGCTTCCTACTCGTCCATGAGACCGCACCACCATTGAGAAGGCAAACAAAGCCAAAGGTGGACTTCCTGTTGTCAACCTGCCCTCCCCAGTCAGCATCCGTGTAGCACGTGAGTCACAGGGAGTCCGATCCTTCAAGACCTCCAAAATGAAGTTCCATGTGCCGTGTCTTTCTGAGGTAGCGGAAGATCCGGTTCACGGCTTCCCAATGTTGTGGCCTAGGATTAGCCACAAACCTGCTGACCTGACATGCAGCATAAGCGATGTCAGGTTGCGTCCCCACCATCGTGTACATGAGACTCCCAACGGCTGACTGGTAAGGAATGTTTTGTATTTCCCGCCGCTCCGCCTCATTGCTTGGCATCATGGAAGAGGAGAGCTTGCACTCGGAGGCCATGGGGGTGTTGATGGGTTTGCAATCCTCCATATTGTAGCGCTTCAAGATGTCCATGATGCACTTGGTCTGGTTGAGCTTGATGGTGCCTGCTTTGCGGTTGCGGTGGACGGCAATCCCGAGGTAGTACGCGAGAGGACCCATGTCCTTCATCTTAAATCTGCTGCTCAGCTTCTCTTTCAGGCCCACAAGGGCCTCGTGCGAGGAAGAACACATGATCAGATCGTCCACATACAACACCACAAGCAGCAAGCCACGCTCGTCCTCCCGCACATTGATGTTGGGATCATTCTTGCAGTGTGCAAAAGAGATCTCAGCCATGAAGCTGTCCATCTCCTTCTACCAGATCCGTGGGGCCTGTTTCAGCTCATACAACGCCTTCACCAGCCGACACACCTTTCTTGCGGGTGCATCCACCCCCTCCGGCACTTCCATAAGCACCTCTTTGTCCAACTTCCCGTAAAGGAAAGTTGTCTTGAAATCCATCTGGTAGATCTCGAGGTCTTTGGCGGCAGCGACAGCCAGCAGGGACCTGATGGAGGCAAACGTGACAACCGGTGCGAAGGTCTCGTCGTACTCAGACCATGCACACTGTGAGAATCCTTTTGCCATGACCCTTGTCTTGTACTTGTCGATGCTGCCGTCCTGCTTCCGCTTCAGCCTAAGCACCCACTTAGAGCCCACCACGTGAGCATCCGGGGGTCTGTCCACCAGCACCCACGTACCATTTTCTTCGATGGACGCAAAATCTCTGTCCACCGCCTCCTTCCATTTGCCCGCATCGGGCCTTGTTAGCGCCTCTGCCACACTGAGCGGCTCTCCCTGAGCTAAACAGGACCAGCTCATGCCAGTCTAGCCTGGGGTGTCAACGTCATACTGTGGCATTTGTTTTCTTTGCCGCGTACCACAGCGCGGCATTGTTGGTGCTTCATCTCTCCTCTGCTGCTACCCGTGTGGTGCAGGCTCCCCTGATGTTAAATCTTCCTCTGGTGAAGAGCCACTGGCCTTTGAGCTGGTCTCAGAGGCCTGGGACGTCTTCGAATCCGTGTGGGAGCCCGCCGCTGCGTCAAGAGTGGTATGGGAGCCTACCACACCACTCTTTTCTCTGGCCTGCCGTACTGGCACCACTTGCCAGTTTTCAGGAGCTTTTCTCCCAACTCCAGCAGCACGAACCACTCTCCCCGTTTTGGAGCTTGTGTGGGATCAAGCGGCTTTCCCTTGCCTAGTGTCCTCTCATCGAAGGTCACGCCCAGGCTGGTGATGAGCCTTCTTGATGTCATGTCCCAAAGGCGGTAGGTCTTGTGGGCAGATTCATAGCCCACCATGACACACTTCCGTGCCCTTGTATCCAGCTTACCGCCACCTTCTCCTGCCTGGACCTTTGCCCATGCGGTGCAGCCAAAAACCTTCAGGTGTGAGGCGTTTGGCTTCTTTCCTGACCACACCTCCTGTGGCATCATCTGCTGCTTGTCCTTTTTCTTGCCACGCCTGCCGAGAGCAGCTGCAGGAGTTAGGTTGACGAGGTAGCATGCCGTTCTTGCAGCTTCCGCCCAAAAGTGCGGTGGGAGTTTTGCGTCAAAGAGCATGCTCTGCACCATGCCAAGGATGGTCTGAATCATCCGTTCAGCCACACCATTGCTCTGTGGCGTGTAGGGTGTCGTGGGCTGATGGTCAATGCCGCGTTGCCGCAGCCAATCCCTGCATGCCTCGTACTCTCCGCCGTTGTCGCTTCGCAGCGTCTTGACCTTCTTTCCAGTCTGCCGCTCAACCATGGCGACAAACTCCTCGAGCTTCACCCTCACCTTTGCCTTTGTTTTGAGGAAGTATATCCACATCTTGTGGCTGTGGTCATCGATGAAGGTCAAGAAGAACTTGCTGTCACCATTCGATGCCGTGAGGAAGGGCCCACACACAACTGTGTGAATGAGGTCCAAGACGGCTTCCACAAGATGGTCGTTGCGCTCAAAGTGCTTTCTTTTTGTATTGCCTTGGAGGCAAGGTTTGCACAAGCTACCACACCCAGGCGCATCCTTTGTGCACCCCTCCATGTCGCAGACAAGCTCTTGTTGCTGCATGACGTGGAGCGTGCTCTTTGCAACGTGCCCAAAGCGTCTATGCCACAGCTCAACGTTTCTGCCTTGGTGACAGAGGACGCCTTCAGAGTTGCCATTGGTGTGTTCTCATGCGTCTGTGCCACGACCACTACCTCCACCGCACTTGCATGACCCTCGTCTTTCGAGTTCTCTGTCGCAGTTTTCTGCAGCACGTAAAGCCCGTCGACACGTGGAATGTGAGCTACGAGGTCTTTGTTGGCGTAGAGGACCTTGATGCCCTCGTTCGTGATGATGACCGCCTTTTTCTGCATGAACACCACCGTCATGTTGTTTTCTGTGATTTTTGACACGGATAGAAGGTTTGCCACAAACGACGGCATGTAGACCACGTCACGCAGCCGCAGATCCTTCTCCGCACTGTTGAGGCTGATGCTCACCAACTTGTCTCCCACACCCTCTACATTCACAATGCTGCCGTTTGTGCATCTGAACAGCTGCTCAGTGGGACCGATGGAGACAAATCCAGTCTGGTCATTGCTAGAGTGATGGTCGGTGCCGGAGTCGAGCCCGAAGGCTCCTGGCCTGAGCAGAGCCGCTCCCTTTGCTAGAGGTGTGCTCTGAGCCATCATGTTGATGGCCTCTTTGCCACCCTTTTTGCTTCCTTTGTTCCCCATGCTCGTGCCGCCTTCCTTCTTTGGCGATCTGCACTCTCTTGCCCAGTGCCCAGGTTTGCCACAATTGCGACGGTTGCCCTGTTGCTTGGGAGCCTTGCCGCCATTGTTGCCTCCGCCGCCACCGCTTCCGTTGCCGCTGTTCTGACCAGAGGACGACCCTTTGCTCCTGCGGCAGTTGTAGCGTGCGGCATAGGCTGAGAAGTTAGCCTCACTACCGCTGCGACGTGTGGCCTCGTTTCGCACGTACTCGGACACTGCCGTGTACGTCAGGTCGTTCTCCTTCCAACCACCCATGATGGTGATCATTGGGCTCCAGCTTTCCGGTAGCACTATGAGGAGGATCATGGCCTGCATCTTTTCATCAAGGTCCCAGTTCATTTGGCGAGCCTCGCCAAGGAGTCCTTCAAAATCCTGTTGGAAATCAGGGATAGACTCCCCCTCATTCACCCGCATAATGATCAGCCGTTGTAAGATAAACAATCTGTTCGCGAGGGAGGTGGATCGGTGCACAGACTTGAGCTTGGCAAAAGCATCCGAATCTAGTGTGAACCCCGCAATGATGGGAACATACTTCTTCGCTATCGCGTTGCTGAGGAATGACATGACAATATCATTTTGATCCATCCATGCCTCATGCTTGGGTGTGCCTTGTGCGGAAACTTGCTTCTCTCCTTACAGTAGCTTGATGAATCCGCGCACTTTCATTGCCAGCTTGAACTGCCATCTCCAAAGGGGGAATTCAATCCCCTCGAAAATGGGGATTCCTCCCAAGGGTCCAAGACCTTGCAGCAGTGACATAGCACTCACATTTGCTCCAGTGGTATACCCTATGGTAGCCATTGTTGAGTTTGAGGACTGCCCTCGACAGACCCGACTCCTCCTGATGGGTCAACCATTTTTGTTGCCCTTTTCTGCTTCCCACGTCTCTGCTGCATTGAGGTCGATGTAGGCTGATGTTATCTGATGTCTGCTACCGGTTTTAGGATGCAGATCCGTTGCTTACCCCTCCAGCCACTGTTCACCTGCAGACATAGAATATATCTACACCAACACACCTAGGGTCTTGCCGCCAAGGACAAAGCTTGTCCTGGTTGGGACACAAGGGTCATGCCTCCAAGGGCAGAGCTTGTCCCTGTGCGTTGAGTGCAGACCAAGCCGTTGGAGCTGATGAAGCTGATGGAGCTGATGGAGCTGATGGAGCTGGTGTGCGCACCTGAAGAGAGCGTACCGGAGTTGAGGAAAGGGCGCCTTACAACTGGTCAGTGTGGGCCCATAACCCTTTGTCAACCGGCCTGAGGCAAACGGACTAGAAAACAGGGCCGACACAATGACACCTGGCGTCCGCTCCTAGCATTTCAGCTAGGACAAGATATCATCCTCAAGATCAGAGTTCCACACTGAGCAGCTCCTAGGCAATCACTTGCTAGCAGCTGTGTCCACTTGGTCACTTTCGCGCGAGGTGCTAGTCAGAGACTAAATCTTGGAGCTTAGACCAACCAGTGTCTTCTTTATACTGTTCCTCAGTTGGCCGGCTCTGTGAGGAGCATCTAAGGCCCGATTGTATGTTTAGAATGAGGAATGAGCCTGGTACATATAGTCCTAGGCCTGGCATCTAAGGTGTGTGGACAGTGGCACTTTAAGGGGTGGCCACTCCACACCACCTCACCAACTCGCCAATTGGCGCATCCACTCGCCACCAAGTGGCACATCCTCCTCATGCATGAAGGAATGTCTAGGAAACTTCCTCTGTGCGAGAAGGTAAAAAGCCTTCCTTCTCACATCAAGGCTTGATCGCATGACTTGTTGTTCCTAGGTCTACCGTGCTATCCATTGCGCTACACTGTTGGTGTCTCGCTTGGACTTGCACCACGAACAAGATGTGGGGGACTTACTCCAAGGGAGCAGTGCATGCTCAACCTGTTCGCTAAGCTATGGTAGTGGCCAAAGGGGCATTAAAAAAAAAAACAGGTCCTTCATCCTATAGGCAGTCTGGAGGACCGCCTTGGCCTCCTTCACGGCGTACATGGAAGGAGACATGATCAGAAGGTCGTCAACATAGACCAGGATGGCGGTGAACCGCTCAGGCATCCGTCCTATAAAGAGAGAGGGATATGCCTTGCTCTCTACATATCCTACATGAGTCAGAGTGCCAGCAATCTCCTAGTTCCAACACCAAGGAGACTGCTCGAGGTCGTGTAAGGACATGCCCAAGTGCCAGACCTTGTCACTGTCCTCAAACCCAGGTGGTTGAGCCACGTAAATCTCCTCATCCAAAGAGCCATGGAGGAACTTATTGTTCACGTCAATCTGGTATAGTTCTTGGTCATGCTGAGCCACCACACCAAACAGAGCTCGAGCTGAGGTCATGCGGCAGACAGGGGCAAAGGTGTCATTGTAATCGATGCCCTCGATCTGAGAGTACCCCTTGACGACCAAGCGAGCCTTGTGGCGTTCCAGTGAGCCATCCAGCTTCACTCTCATGCGAACAACCCACTTGACCTGAATAGCCTTCCTCCTAGGTGGAAGGTCGACTAGCTCGTAAAATCCATGCTCTCGGATGAAGCAAAGCTCATCCTTGCAGGCAGCATGCCAAGCGTCAGCATCCTGTGATGAGAGAGCTTCCCTCAGTGTGCCTGGGTCAGGCGCAACAGAGGGAGAACTCCGTGTGGCAAGAGCACACGTCTCAATGCTAGGTCTTACAACCACAAGGTCAGCTGTTGCATCACAAGCGATATGAAACTCGTGAGTGACGAGATCATACCTAACGAGACACGCTAGATGTACCTCTGTGTGCTCAGTGCGGAAACTTAGGCCTAGGGCCTTTGTGCTGGGATGACCACTTGCGATGCTGTGAGTGGAGCGCCTTGATGCGGGACCTGACACTCGCTTGACTCCGGAGTCCAATGGTCGAAGATGATCGACGGGCTCACGTGAGTAAACTGGGCTCAAGGGGCGCACCTCAGGCTCAGAGACACGTACGACCACAGCTGGTGAGAACTGAGGCAAAGGAGCTAGTGATGCCATGCATGGAGATGCATGTGTGGGAGACATGGGATTGGGTGTGACACTAGGAGTAGGTGCGCCAGGACCATGCACAGAGGGGCAGGAGTACAGGCAGACAGAGGTACAGGATCATGGGTACCTGTGAGGTGCAAGGGAAAAGGGGTAGAAGCAGGCTATGATGGAGAGGTCTCTAGGCCCACAGCGATGATTGCTGTGTCATCAAGAGCCAGAGACCGAGAAGTGGAAGGAGCTCAAATGAACACATCAGCCAGACGAGAAACCTCACACTTGGGAACGTCCATCACGGACAGCGACGTGATCGATGTCAGATCACGATAGGTGAGAGACTCAAAAAAGAGTGCATCGTGTGACTCAACCATGTGAAGACGAGCAGGATCCCATAAATGCCAGGCCTTTGACCGCGGGGAGATGCCTACGATGGCATACAAGCGGCCCCGCGGTGAGACCTTGGACCCTTGCTTATCCTCAGTATACCACACAGAAGCCAAGGACCCTAAGACGCGAGCGAGGCACAGGTTAGCACGGTGGCCAAACCAGAGCTCGTATGGTGTGACGTGGTCCGGAAGGGGACAGTGCGGGAGGTGGTTCCAGGCCCAAGTCATGTAGGCGAATCCTTTGAAAGTGAAGGACTCCAGAAGACCGCATTCAGACCGCATAACACAAACTGCATCCTCCATGGTGCGGTTCTAGCACTCAGAGACACCGTTCCGCTCAAGAGTAGCAAGAGCAGAGACTTGGTGAAAAACCCCGTGCTCGGCGAAGAAACTGTCCATCTCGCCAAGAAACTTGCCGCCGCGATCTGAGCGGAAGGTGTGCAGCATGTGGCGGGATCGACGCTCGGCCATCACTAGCCAGAGACGGACCACAAGAGCAGCATCACTCTTCTGGTGTAGGCTGTAGACCCACCGCATCCGGGTGAGGTCATCAGTCGGGGTCAGGACGTATCGACCCCGATCGGACAAAGACTTGACAGGAAGTGGACCAAGAAGTTTCGAATGGACTAGCTCCAGAGGACAAAGTGTGCGAGAACAAGAGTCAAGGTAGGTGTAACCATGCATTTTACCCTGAGCGCAGAAGAAACAGTTGGTCTTGGACGGCTTCTCAAAGGAAGCCGCGTCAAGACCGAGTGCGGGTTGTGTCCAAATGAGCTTCGACACAGTGTCGGAGTCCACAAACGACGATGAAACAATCGCTTGTGCTCAGCAGACAACGCCACTGATAGAAACACAAGCAGGAGGGGAGGGGGAGCAAGGAGAAGGAGAAATCCAAGAGACGTGATAGAGGTCATCCACAATAGAGGCATGGGGAACAACGCTACGGGTGTCAAGAGAATTCACCATCGCGGAGTCTACAGTGTGCTCCACAGAAAGTCCCATCAGTGTGCAAGCACGTACAAAAAGCAAACGAAGCTCAAGATCGGTCACAAAAAGCACCTTGCAAATATACAGGGGGCCAGACGGACCATGGAAGCACACAACCCCAACACCGTGAACCGGCAAGGACTGGCCAGAGCCTGTGCTGACGGAACAAACAGATGCAACCGGACCGAGAACAACAAGGTCACTACGCCGACAAGTCATGTGATGAGTGGCACCAGAATCAATGATCCAAGTGCGACCAGGATCACGACTGGAGGGCGTCACTGTACAACGGGAAATGGAACACTCGGCTTCAGACGAGCACTGTGCAATAGGTAAGGAGGAAAAAGGTAGGGCACAAAGGTGAGACTCCTAAATCCAATCGGTACTGTCAAGCCCATCGTCATCACATGCCAGTTGTGCCCCCCTACACGAGTCATCATGAGTTGCAAGGACAGACAAACAAGCAGTCTATGGACCAACCAACTGTGATAACAAACTTGCACCTCCCTTAAAGCGAAGCACCAAAAGGTGACAAAGCTCGGCGATGGTGCGGTCACGTGGGTCTGGGTCAACATTGCTCGCTGGTGGTGAAGCGGAAAGTGTTGCAGTCGTGGTCGCCGCATGTCCAGAGGATGTGCTGCTTGACGTACACAATAGTGCATGCGCAGCTTGAAGCTTGCGAGTGATCCAGTCGAGCGGCTGCTGGCACTCAGTGTAGCGATTCTCGCCTGCACAATTGCAGCGATGAACAGAGCGTCCACTATTGCTACTCAATAATTGCTGCTGCTATGACTACGGTTGGCCCAAACCGCACCTCCGTCTCACCTTCTTCCCTTGTGATGCTACTGCCACACCCTGTGTCTGAGTCGAGGTAATCGGGATGGAAGAGGACAAGGAGGACGTGCCGGAGGATGGAGGAGTAAACTGCAGGAGGGACGTTGGTAGTGACGCAATGGCTATTGCAGCAAGGAGACTCTCTTGATGAGCCACGGCTGCCTCACGGGCGGAAGTCACCTGGAGGAAAAGCTCATCTGCCCAGGGAAGAAGTTGTAGGAAGGTGGAGAAGGGCTTGAGCACAGTGTCGCTATACCTCGTGAAGATGTTTGCATGCTCAATGTAAACTCCGAGCATGATCGTGCGGAGTGTCTACAATTGTGTGTGTACATGTGCATGGCACGTCTCCAGTAGTCAGCTACAAACTCGGCAGGTCCCTGAGGGAGGGAGTAAAAAGCATGAATGTGTGCGGCGCGGGTGGCGTACGTCTCTGCAACAAGTAAGGATAATGCCACGTACGAGCATCTACGTGGATCAACACTTGTGCCTGTGCCGGCCTCTACAAGGAACGAGCAGAAATCTACGACGGTCTCGCACGGCATGGCATAAAGGAGTTCACGCATTGCCCTGGCCACTGTCAGCAGCTGTGCTCAATCCGTAATCTGATACGGACTGTGGTAGTAGGGCCACAGTTCTTGAAGTCGAAACCGCCCTTGCTGACATACCGTGGAGGCGGTGTCTTGAGATGCTTGGGTTGCCGCTCCGGAGAGAGAGTAATTGCATGCTGAGAAGGACGAGGGATGGGGAATAGACCGGGAAGAGGAAAATTGCTGGGGTGGAGATCAGGCGAGGATCGAATCTCGGGAAGAAAGGAATGAGATGTGTGTGGGGACCGAGAGCTTGTCTGGAGCTGGCGGAGACGTTCCTAAAGTACACGAATCTCACTCTTGTAAGAGCCGCCCTCCATGCCTGGCATGTCCGGGTCCTCATCCCAAGGATCAAGAGATGGCAGGTCGTGTCTTGCTCCTGTCACTGGCGCTTGTGCTCACTGCTATACGGAGGGTGCGACACCAAATGCTCCTTCGGAGGTCTACCGTGGGGCCGTGGACTGACCATAAGCTGATAAGCTCAATGAGCATACGGATGGCGTCAGCCTGCTCTTGCTATAGGTGACGCATCTCATCCTCCTGGCTTCGCAGGTCCTCAATAGCCTGTGAGCGTGGGCTCATGACCCCTGAGGAGGAATAAGAGGGATCTATTGGTCTTTTGCCCTTATCACCTGCCGCAACCATGTCAATGCACAGTTTGGGCCGGGATGTCGAACTGGTTGGATTGCAATACCTTCAACATTCCTTGAGGAGTTGAAACGCTAGCAACTTTTGACTTTCCAACCAAAAATTTGAGTAATGCAAGTGCTGACATCAGCAAGGGTTTGCTGACGTCAGCACGGATCTGATGTCGTCAGCAAGAAAAATGCTGACGTTGGGACAACCCTCCTTTTTTCATACAACCCATCGCGGTTGTTGCCTTGCTGCACGAGGGCGGCTACTATGCAGCAGCCTTGTAGAAGCTGTGCAAAAGCTCCGTTACAGCTTCCACTCAGTTGCTACTACTGCTGCATCCGCATCTGTAGCAATAGCCACGCGGCTGCGTGCGCAGCTGTGGTAGGAACTGCGCGCTACAGCCATTGTTGTTGCGCGTTGCGGCTAATGTGCCCTACTGCTGTCGCATGTTGTTGCCGCTGTACGCTCGTGGTGTGCTGCTACTTTACTATACTAATGCTGCTACTGCTGATGTATGCTACTATTATTGCTGCTAAATGCTGCTACTACTACACGCTGCAGCTGCCTGCCACTGTTGTCGCCGTCGTTGCACAACGCTGTTGCGTGCTGCTCCTACTGTGCGCTGCTCTTGCTGTGTGCTGCTGCTTCCCACCATCGCTTGCTACGAAAGCAGCCTGCTGCCACCGCTGCTAGTGCCAATGATAGCAGCTGCTAGCGGCTGCAGCTTGCTATAGCTAGTGGCTGCTGCTGATGCTCTCTCATCTCCTGAAGGTGGGTGACGTCGACGGCAGTCGGTTCTCGTCGACAGGTCCTTGTGGATCGGCTGTAGTGGTGATGCTCAGTGATGCTTCTCTGCTGCGTCTCTACTTTGCAGCTTGGCGAGAACTGTCTCACCGCTCTGATACCATGGGAGGATGCGTGGAAGCTTCCTAGTGACACAACCGCAAACTAGGCGTTCGTGTCCGATTAGACGGTGACGATAGTCACAAGCCGTACACATAACGGGAAGGGTCTGGCTAGGAGACACAAGGCAAAGTGTCATAATGCTTCAATAGCATTTGCAGATAGTAATGATAAATGACAGGTCCATGGCATAAGTACCTGCCGTGGCGCACAGCGGATGTCGCACGCGGCAACACAAGATCTGTCCTAAAACCGGCCAAAAACCACTATTTTGGCCGTAACTCATTGCAGACATGTCAAAACGCTACGCGGTCTGAACCTAGATGTGCATAATCACAAGCGGGATGCTACGACTGGTCACATGCATGCATCAGGCATCAAACAGTGGACACACAATGCAAAAACATGCAAATTGGGTCCACGACCTGTCCACCGATAAACTCCTACATGCTGCAGGAAAATTGTAGGAGGTCTCGGGCAGCGTCCAGAGCTCTGGAACGGTCATTGGTCAGCTGCAAGCTGGTAGTCCACCACGAGACAATGCACCGGTACCACCAGGGTCTGTATCAGGGATCTGCACAAGTCTGGACACGGCCGAGTGGTCGTAGTAAAATGTACAGGTCAATAAGAACGTCACAAATCACAACAGTTGATACCATAGTTGAACAGATCCTGGACGATTAATCATGTGGTCACTCCATCATGTAGAGAGAGCTCCCCCTGTCACGTAAGAACCTGCTCCCACCCTCAAACACAAAGTGGTGTATCGGACTACAGCTCCTCATAATGCCCCTGCATCACCTGGAGTGTACCAATCCTCGTGGGACTGCCAAAGGTCCCAATTCATGGTCTCTCCTCTCTCCATTCTACCGCGATGCATCTCCGTACACCGTAGGAAAGTGAGTGGGCGAGCAGCACACAAGCGTGGATGAAGTGGCAGAGCTGGCCTCCGAGGCAGGATAGAGCACCCTAAAGCACAGGAGTGTACCGCCACAAGAGGAGAAGGGCTCGAACAACAAACGGGACCACCACACGTGGACAAAGATGACGTTTGGACAACTGATTTGGGTGGATGAAGGTGCGTGATGGCAGCAGCAGAAGGAGGAGGAGCGATGACGGAGTCGACAGGAACAAGAATGGAGGAAATTGAAAGCATGCTCGCCTCTCCTATGGTAGTATCTCCAGTAAACGTCATACTCGGAGCTGGTACATGATCCTCCCCAAGTATGGGTATGAGAGATCCTGATAGTGAAAATCTCGGGCCGGTAGTAGTGGTGCTCTAATGCTCTCACAGTCGCTCCCGCGCTGCCATCACCTCCCACTGTAGCATCTCTACACGCTCCTGTAAGTCAGCGTAATCTGCTTTGGACATGTGAAGGTGGTCCATGTCTGCCTCGCCTAGGATCAACTCTATCTTATCGGATGCTGTACACGTAGACTATACAACTGGCAAGTACAGTTCCATCTGCAAATTTGCTGCAGAAGACAATGGAGCAGGTGCTGCTGCATCCTCTTAGGGGACAAAAAAACTCGGAATGAGTTGAGATGCTGGGACATCGGACACAGTTGTAGGTGTCGCATCCACACCACAGCTCATGTATGTCATACGGGGAGGAATGAGAGGTCACGTGCCAAGATAGAAAAAGAAGGAGAAGCAGGAGTTGTTAGAGTCTGTGGAGCATGTGGAAATGTTGTCCATGCAGGTACTGCCACTCTTAGTGTCAATGTGATCAGTAGGGTCACCAACTGGTGAAAACAAGAGGGCAAAACTCAGATCCTGCAAATGAGGTGACTCCATCCATGTGGTTGGATTTGCTCAAGTGTCCTCGATTGTTAGCGTAGTGGACACAGCTGTGTAGGACTCCAGCTTGACAATGCATGTAAAGGCGACCAGCGAGCGCAGCTGGCACTCACGTACCGTCTCGCCAGGAAGACTGGTCGCTGTCACCTACTTGATAATGGTGTGAGGACCACCATTAGACTCCGTCATGAGTTTTGCTACTCCGCTGTGTGTACAAGAACCCGTAGACTCCTCATGCTTAAGTTCGTCCTCAGGTAGCGCCAATGACACGATGAAGCCTGCTCTACCTGCTGCAGCACATATCCTAGTGACATCTCTGAAGACAGTTACTCTCAAGAATGCCTCAACCTCTAAAAGACCAGCCGGCCAACTCACCTCATGCACTGCGACCGCTGTCGGGCTGGTGTGAGCCTCGTGCACCAATGCCCCGTGAAGTCCGTATGGGGTATCTCGATGCGCATGATACTCCTGTGCCAGCGCGGGGCCGCTACCGGTCGGGATCGCGAGTGGCACCGCCGAGGCACGCGACAAGCACTCCTCATCATGCAACATGTTGTTGCAGAACCTGCGGATCCTGCCACAGTGTAGATGTTGACCTCGATGACATGCATGTCTCAAGCACTGCAACCTCTGCCAGACAGGTGTGAGACTACTGCACACACTCCCCCAAAAGTCCGGTAGATTCATACCGATCCATACGCGATTTCTGTGCCAGCGCCGGGTCGCCACTGATCAAAGACACGAGTGGCACCGCCCACGAATGCTGTGCCCGCGCTCCTCCTGATGTAACCTGCCACTGCGCATGTGGAAGTCGAGCTCGATGACATGCAAATCTCCACCATGAGCGCCATGTCGGTATTAGACTCCACGTCATGTGCTGTCATCGTATCATCTGAATCTGTCGCAGCTGACGCTCGGGCATCACGACATGGTGCGAGTGCGGATCATGTCTCTACGGTCACAGCAGGCAATGCGCGGTGACCACATTCCCCCTCGACAGGTACATCAATGGAAGCCGAGGAGGTGGAGGATGTATCAAAACCATTGTGAGCATGGCGTGCGAAGGACTGACACCAACGTTGCATGCAGACAGGATAGGAATGATTGCATGAGGACATGTCATCTCGAGGTGACGTTGTGGTAGCAGGAGAGTAGGGAATGGATAGGTTGGTGGTAGCCTGGGACATGCCAGCAGGTGGAGCTGAAGGGACACTATTGGATGAGGAAGGAGGAGAGGATAAAGGAGATGTCATCAAGGAGGTTGTTGACGAACTAGTAACGGAAGCACGCTTGGTGACGACGAGTTCACAAAGCCGCTGTACAATCTCTCTGAGGCCGTGAATCTTGGCAAATATGGTTGCCAAAAGTCTAGCTATCGGATCTACCGTTGCTCGAAGATCCACATGTTGTGGAGGACGCATGCTCAGACGAGGCTAAAGCCTAGGTGGATGCCAGCCGCAAGGGCGCATCCAGTAGCGACGCCAACCATGACGTCCATCACCACAATAGTAGCAAGCAAACGTGCAGAGTACCTGCTTAGATGTCTACACACTCATCTTGTGAGCCAGACAATGGATTTGTGCTGAGGACACTTACTCCTCGTGGTAAACACCAAGCCATGGGAGAGGATGACACTAGGAGACACTGTCACCCCTATAGGTCACAACGCCGAGGTCAGCAAGTGTTATCAGACGGGACACGCTGTACGATGACAGAACGCTCAGAGAAGGGAGTCTGACCAGCTGCAACTACTAGTGTTGCTACCACTAAAGGAGCAAAAACTACTCCAAGAATAGAATGTGTGGTGGTTGTAGGTGCGAATGCTGCTACAAGCAATAGACGACCAAGCCCTCGCAGATGGAAAAACCCAAATACGCCGTCCATCCTACGGATTGAAGTACAGGGACCAATCCACAGACCCCTGAGAGACGTCGGTCCACGACGCGTTTCGAAAAAGAAGTCGCCAACAACGGCAGTTCGTTGTCAGCTGGGAAGGCGAGTCTGCAAACACAGATGCAACTGCTCCTCACTGTGTAGTCGTTGCAACTCCGCCCATCAATCCTATTGTCGATACAATAGTTGCTACTGATACGGTGGTAGTAGTAGTATGATTTTATTTTCCGTTGTGTTTTTCTCTCCTTCCTTTACCCCCCCTTTTTGACTTCCTGTCCCCTCGTCTTGCCCTCAGTCCCTCTTTTTTTCCTCAATTCCCTCTTTTTTTTCTTGTCCCGCCTATTCTCGATTTCCCCTAATTTGGGATAATAGAGAAAAAAGAGGAGGGAGGGGGGCTCCAGCTTGCCCTCCCTCCCGCACACGCTCGCTCGCTTGTGCAAGCGAGCGGGGTGGGTGGGACGAGAAAACAGAGGGCGGAGGGGGGGGGGTCCGGCCCCTCTCTCGCCGTCGGCCCCCTCCATCGGTCGACTGACGTGGCCGACGGGGCCGAGGGGACTCAAGGGCCTTTCCGAGGGGCTCCTTGAGAGTGGGGCTGGACGGGCCAACAGGCCCCCTGCAAGAGGGCCCCTCTGTGGGGGCTCGAGGAGACCTCTCCAAGGGGGACCCTCAAAGGAGGGCAGTGAGGCCCTCCTACATCAGTAGCTACGACGGCGGATACAAGTGCTATGGTTGCTACTGTTGCTGCTACTACTCTGTGCAAAAACTACTGCTACTACTTGCTACTGCCGTTGCTATAGCTGCTGCTGCTTTTGCTGCTGATGGTGCTGCTGCTACTCTGTGTAGCAGCTGCTGCTGCTACTTGATACTATTGTGGCTACTTCTTGGTGCTATCACCATGGCTGTTGCTGTTGCACGGTGTTGCTGCTGCTGTCACTGCTACACGCTGCCACTCTAGCGGCTGCTAGTGCTGCGGGTTTGCGCTACCGCTGTTGTCACCGTTGTTGTAGCGGGTACTTTGTTACTACAGCTTCCGTTGCTGCACGGCAAAGCAGTTGTCGCTACTGCTGCTGCTGCCGCCGGCACAGCTGCTGTGAATGCTAGCACCTGCCATTGTTGCTCGTGCTACTGTTGTCGTTGTTGCTCTTGCTTAAAGCGGCTGCTTTGCCTCCACTGTTCCTATTGCATGGCATCGCAGCTGTCGTCGCTGCTATGTCTACTACTGCTACTCCTATTGTTGTCACAGCCGCTAATGTTGCTGTGTGCGGCTCACCGTTGCTGAGGCGTTCATGTGCAGTCACTTTGCACTCCCTCACGCTGTTGCCGGCGTGACACCACGTGGCGCGTTCTCTTTGGGTTCCCCCCAATGCTGCGGCTTCTGCTGCGTCTGCTGCTTACACGTCCCCCTGTGCTATGATACCAAGTTGGAAGTTGAGTAGGGCGTGCATGTCCATGCAAAAAACAAGCATGAGCTCTGTTTGTGAGTGCATTGCAAAGCAAAAAAAATTGGCTAAGTCTGGAATACATGATATGAAAGAACGAGGAGGAAGTACAAATGAGCCCCTGGCGGGCTTTTGTAGGGGTGCCGGCAACTACCCGCACCGGGCCTTCTCAACCCTGCTGAACCCAAACGAGTCAGCAGGAAGAATGTAGTGCAAACACCACAAGAGAAACAAAGGTTGTCTCCTCGCGGCACCAGAATAGCTATCCAAGTGCCCGGGTGTCGACCACCGAGAAAATAGATGCAGTGTTAGAGATACTTGAAATCAGCGTCAAGGCATCACAAACGACATCCGAACATCGGAAGCACTACTACAACCACCAGGTCTCCTCATTGTACCGGTATAGTCCATCGGGTGTGCACTGTGTTGTAACGCCCTCCTCTACTATACACCACCAACGTGGGTATATGGGTACTCCATCGGCGGCAGTCGTGACGGGTGGAAGCCACACAAACCGACAATATGTAGTATGGGCTGGCTGTTATTAGTGCTTGTGGTTCAGTTGGTGGCCCACCACACCCATAATGTCTTCTTTGTAGGCAATAGAGGCTTGCTAAAGTAGAGTACTCAACAAGCGGCAAGACATGTGGGTCACGCTATGGATGGAGCAAGCTTCAACGGGATAGTCACGAGAGGACAAGTTAGTGTGTAACAAGGTAACGAAGTGAGTAAAGCCGGTTGACCGGGCCAGCCACTCGAGGTGCTCGAAGTTGGGCCTGGACGACACCTAGGGATCGAACCACACCAGTGAGTGAGCAAGCTGCCAGGTGGTTTCTCACACGCCAGAAGAATCCAGGCGTGTGGTCCCGAGGGATCAGCAACCCATCATTACATGTCATCACATGCATGGCTGAATCATAGTAACCACATTGACTACTAGGGTATGTGGATGCATGTCTCCCTGTGCTACACTTGTTCCATGACATGCTACTAAGAGACTAAGAATAGCCAATCTGGTCATTGTAGCTGTGCTCTCCAAGGCTGTCATGCACATTTTGACTAGGTACTTTGTATGCCAATCTTGCTCCAAATATAGCACTGTGTATCCCATGATGCAGGTAACAGCGCACCACCCGAGAACTTTAATCCAAGCCAATCATCTATAGTGATGGTGACTGTATGTATGTATGTGTGTGTGTGTGTGTGTGTGTGTGTGTGTGTGTGTGTGTGTGTGTGTGTGTGTGTGTGTGTGTGTGTGTGTGTGTGTGTGTGTGTATGTGTGTGTGTGTGTGTGTGTGTGTGTGTGTG
>SZWC01000701.1:13572-37507 GCA_023375785.1 Penium margaritaceum | reverse complement strand
AAGAAGGGTGACAAGAAGGGGGAGTGCTTCAACTGCGGCAAGGAGGGCCACTACGCGCGCAACTGTCCTAAGAAGAAAACAGATCGGTCGCAGCGGGGCGGGAAGAAAGATGAGCACGCCCTTATGGCGTACAACTCCACCAACTTGAAGGATCCGGGAGTTGCCGTCATCGACTCCGGATCAGGCCGCCACACGCAATGCAACAGGGCGGCATTTGTCACCTACGGCGCCTCGGAGAGACGCATGACGGTGGCCAATGGAAAAACAGAGGTGGCCGCCGGTGAGGGTAACGTCCGCATTGAGTCAATTGTGGATGGCAAACCTGTCATGAGCACAGTCTACGATGTGCTGCATATGCCCAACTTTGGGGCAAACCTGCTCTCCGTCAGCCGCCTTACCGACAAGGGACTTGAGGTGCTCTTCACAAAGAAGGAGGCCGTCATCCGCAAAGAGGGCAAAGGTGAGATGATTGCACGTGCCAAGAGGGAGGAGGACTTGTACCTGCTACGCGCAAAGATCCTCAGCAGACGGGTGGGGTCCAACGCCGCCAATCTTGCAACGAAGGACGGAGGAGACCTGGACCTATGGCACCGCCGACTCTGCCACATTTCTCCATGGACAGTGAAGGAGATGGCTAAGAGGGAAGTGGTGCGGGGTCTCCAAATCAGCGGCCTTGATGGAACCAAGGAGACCGTGTGTGAGCCATGCATCATTGGCAAATCAACTCGGCAGCCGTTTGTCGCCAAGGGGACGCGTGCATCGGCAAAACTGGCCGTGGTACACACAGATGTGTGTGGACCGCTTGAGAGCTCCATCGGCGGAGCTCGCTACTTCCTCACCTTCATCGATGACCACAGCCGGAAACTCTACCTCTACCCAATGAAGCGGAAGAGTGAGGTCCTTGCGTGCATGCAAGAGTTTGTGGCTGATGTGGAGCGGCAAACAGAGTTGAAGGTGAAGGCGTTCCGGAGTGACAACGGCGGTGAATATGCGGGGNCGGTGTATTTTCCTTGGATATGAGAGCGGAAGCAAGATGTATCGGCTCTCTGCCCAAGGAGGCAGCAGATTGTGCGGAGTCGCGACGTCGCGTTCGACGAGAAAAGCCGTTGGACAGACAAGGAGGCAGGTGTCTCCAAGAGGGGGGAGTGAATGCCACTCCTTACGGGGGAGACGCCGGAGGACATGAATGAGGGTGACGTCCTCGCAGCAGCACCAGCCGGAGAGGATCGTCCGAGGGATGGGCGGCCGGCAGAATTTGTTCCGGCCAGTTTAGATGAAGAATCCGAAGCACCGGAGATGGACGTGGAGGCGGGGAGTTGACCGATGTCTCCGAGGTCTCCAAGAGAGGGGGAGCAGGCGCTTGGAGAGGATGGCGCCGAAAGGGGACAGCAACAAGAACAACCGCCTCAACAGCCCCGCACGAGCAGCCGTGTGCGAAGAAGGACAAAAAGATACGATGTCGACAGGGGCATTTGGACTGGATTTGTGCAAGAGGAGCCTCAAGGAGGCACTGCACAAAAAGGATGCGGCTGAGTGGGAGGGAGCAATAAAGCATGAGCATGCCTCCCATTAGGAGAAAGGCTCTTCAGTTGCAGGTTGAGCATGGATGACTGCCAAGGGGGAGATTGTCGGAGTGATGCGCCTCACCATGGCAGGAGTGACTCCAAAAAGGATCACCAAAAAGACAAGCCTTAGTGGCTTAATGGTTAATGGTGTCCACCTCTAGAGGCAGGGGCCCGGGTTCAAGTCCCACAAGATGAAATTCTGCCCTGCCTCAAGGGAGGTGGAAAATAGATGCCAGGAAGCTAGCTCAACCTCTAGAGTTCCTCTTTAAGTTTCTAGAAGGCAAGGTGAGGGTCCAGGAAGGTGGCACACCTTCTAGAAGGGGTGACTTGTCCTACAAGGCATCTAGAGGTGTCTTGGTCTTCTGGACACCTTCCCTCCTACTAGAAGCAAGCTGAGGAATCTAGGAAGGGGCAAAAGCTTCTAGAGGAGGGAAGGGATGCCTTCCTAGGTGGGAAAAGGACAGCCTACCAAAGAGCACTCTAGAAGCCATAGAATCTGCTAGCAAGCTCCAAATCTGACATGCTTTGGTGTTCTGGAAAGCTTAGATCAGTGGCTATAAAATTCCACTGCTTGTGAGCCTTGATCAAGTGTTAATTCCCATTCAATCGAGGCCAAGACTATTGCCTCACTCTCTGACCAGATTTTGCCATCCTTGGAACCAGTTGCCTCCACAGTTTCAGTCTCTCCAAAAACAGTTGGTGGTGTGAAACAGCCACTGCTAGGGACCCTCTAGGGTGCACACTCACCCTCAGGCCAACAGTCTCATCTAGACAACACCTCTAAGGTCTCACAATTCAGCACAGCCCATGAACCAGAGCAACTTGGACGTGTTCCAGTGCTTCTCGCACACTCCGATGCTCTCAGTATTNTTCCCATTCAATCGAGGCCAAGACTATTGCCTCACTCTCTGACCAGATTTTGCCATCCTTGGAACCAGTTGCCTCCACAGTTTCAGTCTCTCCAAAAACAGTTGGTGGTGTGAAACAGCCACTGCTAGGGACCCTCTAGGGTGCACACTCACCCTCAGGCCAACAGTCTCATCTAGACAACACCTCTAAGGTCTCACAATTCAGCACAGCCCGTGAACCAGAGCAAATTGGACGTGTTCCAGTGCTTCTCGCACACTCCGATGCTCTCAGTATTCTCGAGACAATTCTTGACGTAGCAGCATGGACAGGGGTAACATTCTCGGTGACTACCTGAGCCAACAGGGCTTCCACAGGGATGGAACTCGGGTGTACTACAGCTGCCTAGACTAAAGAAGCTACCTCCCATTCCCTTATGGCAGTCATTGGTGTCACAACTGCTCTACAGGTTATAGCTGCCTCATCTGCTGTTGCCACAACTGCTACCACAGGATCTGACACTACCTCATACACAGTTAGCTCCATCCGCAAGTCAACAGCAACGGCAGTCCTCACACCCTCTAGCAAGCCTCGGGCTCTTGTACATAATGCTGAATGATTGCATCAGCAGCAGCCGTAGTTGTTGGTGCAACTATGACTGGATTACTATGTCTTCTAGTGGCCATCGTGGCCTGGGTCTGCATTCTTGCCTCATCCAAAGTAGCAGTCGTTCTTCCACTTTTCTCTCTTTTTGGGGACTGCCAGCAATCATGCCGTGCCTCCCCATGGACAGGAGTCTACCAGCCCCATACAGACACAACTCTCATTGCCACAAAGACAGAAGGACTTTACACAGCGCACTCCTACAAATATCATTGGAGCATACTCCGTCATCCATCGCCACAGGACCATCACTTGCAATGCCGCCCAAACCACCCTCACTGTCCAATTGAACCAATCGTGCATGAGGGCAGATGATTCTGTTGACTCTTACTGGGCTCTTTGCCTATGCTTATTGCATCCTCTTGATACCCATACAAAGAGTGTGACAAAATTCATGCTCCACGAGGGCATACCTAAGGGCAGAGCTTGGATGAATGAATGACACAGAGGTGGACAAGTCAGCACAGGTGACAAGCCCAAGAGCACAGAGCCCGGGATCCCCAGACAGAGTGGTTTGTTCCGGAGTCGTGGAGCCATGTGAGGAAGAACCATGGGAGGAAGCAGTAGATGTGTGACAATGAGTGGGAATGGCACACAGACAACCACCCCGACTATAGGGAGACACAAGAGGTGAGGAGGAGGTGGCAGGCACTGCTGGAGAGGGCAACGCTAGCATTAAAGTGGCAGAAGAGGACTCAGGGAGCGCCCGAGGGATGGAGGAGACGGGAGGTGCCAGAGGGGAAGGGATGTGCACAGGGAGCACAAGAGAGGATGAAGAGGAAGCTGGGAAAGAAGAGGAGGCAGCGGGCAGGGAAGGAGATGCCACAGTCAAGGCCGTGGAGAAGAAGAGGAAGTAGCAAGGAGAGTCTGGATCCAGGACCAAGGAGGACTGATTCAGGACAGGGTCGGTCAGTGAGACCCCAGCCAAGGGTGCAGTAGAATCAGACGGTGAAGAGCATAAATCAAGCGACAAGGAAACCCCTCCAAGCCGGGAGATCAGGGCAAGAGAGGTTGGAGATGAGAGATTAGACTCATCGCATTCAAATACGTCCTCAAAGAAGAGGGTGTCATGCAAATAAATGACACAGCACCGGGTGGGATCCCAAAAGTGTCAAGCTCTAGAGAAGGAGGAGACTCCGAGAAAAATGCAAAGGCAAATCTTAGGTTCGACTATGCCCTTGTGATGGTCATCAAACAACCACGCAGTAGTGATAGAGCCCTAAAAATTGGTAAGATGAAAGTCAGCAAGATGACCCATCCACTGTTCATGAAGGACACTGTTTCAAACCCAAGCCATGTCTGACATGGCTTCAAACACAAAGAGGGGTTACTGACCAGATGCAGACAGAAGAGAACGTATCCTGTCAGTAAGAATGTGGTTTCATCATTCAGAGATACCATTGTTTTGGGGTGTGTAGGGAGTAGATGGTTCCATGCGCACACCCAGTGACTGGGAAAAGAGAGAGGTGGGTCCTAAGAAATGACCACCACGGTCACACCAAAAAACACACAGCTGGTAACGAAAGGCACATTCAACTTGAGGGAGCACGGAATCAAAAACATTTGCCACATTGCTTTCATGGTGAAGGGCAAATTCCCATCAATATTGAGAGAAGTCATCAGTGAGGCACAAGACCTAATGGCCCTAACCCCCCAGAAAATCATGGGAAAGGGGTCCCATGACATCAGCATGCACAAAGTCAAGAGGGTATAAGACCACAAAATTAGCAATACTGAAGGGAGACCAGTGCATTTTGCCTTGGATACAGCCAAGACAAACTGTGGAGTAAGGAGTGGGAAACGTGGAATTTATAGACCAGTTACGAGTGGTACGTATAGCATGTGGGCAATGGAAACATTATGAATGTGACAGAGATGACAATGCAACAACTGAGTGTGCTCAAGAGGCAGGGAGAACAAAATGTTGACAAGAGTAGAGGCAGTGAAAGATGATGGGAGAGAGAGGGACACAAAAGATGTGGTCACGACAAAATGCACGAAGCACAACTCTGTGAGAGGAGCAGATGGCCATTATGCCAATGCAACGGTTAGATGTAAAATCCACAACCTGGTCATCCAGGGTGGTCTTAGACAGCAGGCTGGCCTCTAATTCAGGCACGTACATAACATCAAGAAAGGAGAGGTCCACATACGGCCCCGTGAAACAAAAGAACCCAATATCTTGAACAGGGAGAAGTTTCTCGAGCCGGCGCGCATAAAGTGCACCAAGCCAATAGGACAGAGGTACAAAAAAGATGAATGAAAGGAGGTCATGTAATGTGGGGTCCCTAATCTTATGATCCAGAGGCCAGTAGAGACACGAAAGGAGAGCAGTATAAGACACGTGTTGACGGTCCAAGATTGGGAAGCACAAGAAGACGTGGAGATCCCAAGACGGTAAGGGAAGGTACAAGACTGCAAATTTTCAATACAGGGATAGTCATCAGACCCACCCTTGAACTCCCATAGACAACACGCCACAAAGGGCTCCATCTGTCTCACACATGAGAGAATGAAACATGCCCATCACACCCCCACATCCTTGATCACAAAGATGGATCAGTTTGGTGAGGCACTTCTTGAGGACATGCTCCTCAGCACAACGGGTGTCAAGCGGACGCTCACTGAGACATAAATCGGGAAAGCTGACAATAACCCAAGACCAGATGGGTGGCGTTTATAGAGGAGAGGGTGGTCCACAGAAATTGGGCTCCATGGGAGGAGGGACCCAGTCCCATGTGAAAATGGTACCTGTAGATGGCGGCCCGAAGCTGTGGTCGGTGTAGGGAGCCAGAGCAGAGGAGAAAGAGGACGGATTGGTGTAGAGGGTGTTGACAGCTTTTGTGACGGAGAACATGAAACCCGTGCGGGCCCACTGGGCTTGCATGGCTAATGCAAGAAGAGTATCATCGCATGGTTTGGTACCCTTGGGAGCAGAATATCCTAAGGCTCGACAGTTCCAGCATGTGATTCCTGGTGGGTTGTGAGTGCTCCCTGTGTGCAGGCCTCCCTACCAAAAACCTTTGCCCTGTCCTCGGCCAGAGCTGCCAACACCACGACCAGCATCCTGTGTGGAATGTGCTAAAGCTGTAGGGGTGGTAGATGTGGCGATGGAAGTGGAGGACAAGGCTGCACAGGATGAAGACATGGTGAAGGCCGTCACAGCAATGCGACGAAGGCGTTTGTTTTACAGATTGTTCCACAAATCTATGAGACGACCTGCTATGAACTCATAGAGGGAGCTGATGCCAAAGGGTAATCTGAGTAGATAAGGCTCAGTATCATGAAGCTCAAGCTCAGTTTGAGGGACATGTAGGTACAGGTTAGACAAATGATGGATCAGGCCAGCCACAATCGAGAGACGGGCAAAAACATGGCCTGGCACAGGGGTTCCTCGGAGATTCCTGAGATTGAATTTGCTTTTGCTCCAGTGGGCTGCTAAACCACCACACAAGCCCTCCTCAGTCTTGTTGCTGAACATGACCGGCAACTTGAGTAAATGGACGTGAGCAATGCCAACCATCAAGGTAGGCTTGGTGAGAAAACATTCATGATCCAGCCTCCTGTATTCATTGACTTCATTACACCAACTGGGTATGGAAATTGTGCAAGGATCTGCATGGCTTGAAGCATTCACAACAGTGCTGGAACCAGAAGATAATGTCCACGCTTGAGAATGATGATTTTCACAGTTGATGCACGGTTGATACTGTGTTATTTATCACTATAGCAACTTCTCCACTTGTGGCCATTCTTATGTATGTTGATGACCTACTAATTGCATGCCTCAGCCAGGCTGTTGTTCAGGCAGTCAAAAGCCTCTTACAGTCAGCGTACAAAATGAAGGGTCTTGGATCCGCCCGAGTCATTTTGAGTGTGATCGCTCAAAGAGGATACTGCATGTTCATCAGGTTGCAAATTCTTGCAGCCTAGCAGAGTACTTTGCCTGGCTACTCTCTGCATTCCCCTTGGCCTTTATGTTAATGACTCAAGTGGGTCAGACACTACTAAATTCACTAAATGTCTCTAAACTAGGGGAGACTGAATGTAAGTCACTACCTTTGTGTGAATGGCTCACGGATGTATCTGGCCACCACCACTTGTCCAGATGTAGCCTTTCCAATAGAATTCATGTCTCAGCTCTCCCATTGTCCCAGAAGCAACACCTAAGGCCTGTGCTCTGTTTCATGCGGTATGCCCAGTGCACCCAATGCATAGGACAGTGATTCATAGTACATCCCTCAATCATTGTCCATGGTTTCATTGATAGTGACTGGGCTCATGATTCAGAGACATGTTGCCACACAGGCTACATATTCCTGGTTGGAGACATGGTTGTATACTAGATAAATGGGAAACGAGGGTGTGTGAGAAGGATCTAAAGCAAGGGTATGCAGCACTTAGTATAGGCATGTACGAATCTGTCTGGCTGTTTTGCTTGTTGTAGTGATTGCGCGTCCGCATTCGCTGCATCACCTTGCACTGTGACAATCAGAGTACAAAAGCAATCAATGAAAACGATGGCATGTACCATTCACACAAAAAGCACATCAGCACTGAAAACCTCTTTGTTTGTGAGTGCATTGATGCTGGTTGTGGGGTTGTTTTTGTGGACACACGATCATAGCGAGCTCACTCTCTTCCAAAGTCACTCAACAGAAAAGTCTTCAAGTGCGGTGTTCGTGCTTTTGGTCTTGCCTGTCCCCATGGTCCCATGTGATCTCTGCTCTCTCTGTCTCTGTTAAGGATGACAGAGGCTTGTTGTAGCATATCAATGCTGTGACTACAGGTCATGGAGGAGTGTTAGTGTTTGTGGTTTAGATTGTGGCCCATCAGACCCGTAATTCTCTCTTGTCTTGCTCCACATGCTGACCACATCATTCATGTGCATGAGACTTAGTATTGTGACTGCACAGGCGCTCTACCATAGAGGACGGGATACATTCGTAAAGGAGAACTCACACTCTGCCAGTTGCAGCATACATGCCAGCAGTGGCCCATGGCCAGATGACCTTTGTTCTCTCATGATTCTTATTTGTTCTTTTTCTCGTGGGGAGTTATAACCATTTGACACTTTGGGATTCCGGAGCTGTCTCCAGCTTTGCGGAGTTGTACATAGTTTGAAAATTTTGTATAGCGTAATCCAGAGTTGTATACGTTTGTATGAAGTTGTGTTAGGTTGTACAGAGTTTTACAGAGTTGCTCAGACTTGTACAGAGTTCTACAGAGTTCTATAGAGTTGTCCAAGGTTGTACAAAGTTGTACGGAGTTGTACAGAGTTGAAAGGATCTTAACCGAGTTTACGGAGTTGTACCAATTTGTATGGAGTTGTACAGAGCTGTCTGTAGTTGTACACGGTTTTGCAAATTTGTACGAAGCTACACAGAGCTATACGAAGTTGTACGGAGTTTCACGGAGATGAACAAGGTTTGAAAATGTTTGTACAGAATTGTACAGAGTTGCATGGGATTGTACAAGGTTGTACAGCATTATACAAAGTTGTACATGGTCTTATGCAGTTGTACAGATTTTCACGCATTACGGAGTTGTACAGAGTTGTGCGAGATTGTACAGAGTTGAACAGAATTCTACGGAGTTGCATGAAATTGTACATAGTTGTACAGAATTGAATGGATTTGGGCATATTTGCAGAGTATTGTACGGAACTGCACGGTGTTGTACAGATTTTTACAGAGTTCAACAGGTTTCTTCAAATTTGTACGGATTTGTACTGAATTATACGGAGTTGTACGGAGTTGTACGGAGTTGTACGGGGTTGTATAGAGGTGTACAGTGTTCAACAGTGTCGTGCAGAGTTGTAAGGAGCAGTACAACAATATAGAGTGGTTTATGTGTTCTACGGAGTTGTATGAAGATATACAGAGTTGTACAGAGAGTGATGGAGTTGTACAGGGTTGTACGGGGTTGTACGAGGTTGGAAAGCTCTGTACAGAATGGTTTGGAGTTGTACGTAGCTGTGCAGAGTTGTACAGACTTCTAAAAAATTCTATAGATTTTTATGGAATTGTGCGGTATTGTAAAGGACTGCACAGAGCTATACAAAGTTGTACAGAGTTTTACAGAGTTCTATCTTGTTCAATAGTATTCAAAGGAGTTATACGGAGTTTTATAAAATTCTACAGAGTTGTACGGAGCTGTACAGAGTTGTACAGAGCTGTACAGAATTGCATGGAATTGTATAGAGCTACACAAATTTGTATAAAACTGTAAAGAGTTATGCCGAGCTAGACATATTTGTTCAGAGTTTGAAGGAGTTGTACGGAGTTGTGCAGAGTTGTACGAGATTGTACAGATTTGTACGGAGTCAAACAGAGTTGAACAGATTTGTATGGAGTTGTACGCAGGTGCAAACACTTGAATAGAATTCAACAGAGTTGTACTGGGTTGAAAGGTTTTTATGGAAATGAACGGAGATTTAAGGAGTTCTAAAGAGTTCTAGGGAGCTCTACGGAGTTGTTCGAAGTTGTATAGAGTGTGACAGAGTTGTATGGAGTTTCATGGAGTTAGATGGGGTGTTACAGAGGTTTATTGAGTTGTGTAGAGTTGTATGGAAAGGTACAGAGTTGTACACATTTTGACATAGGCATCTGGAGTTTTGCAGATTTGCATGGAGTTTTATGGAATTTTAGAGTGTTTTACAGACTTGTACAGAGTTGTATGGAGTTGTACAAGGTTGCAAAAATATGTACATGATTTTACAGAGCTGTAGCGAGTCGAATGGCGTTGTACGGATTTATACAAATATGAATGGAATTTACATAGTTGTAGGGATTTGTAAGAGGTTGAACAAAGTTGTACGGAGTTAAACGGAGTGGTGCAGAGTTGTACGGAGTTGACTGGAGGTGAATGGAAGTGTGCGGAGTTGTGCCGAGATGTGCGGGGTTGTACGGAGATTTATGGAGTTGTGCATATTTGGAGAGAGTTTTATGGAGTTGTACAGTGTTGTATGTTGTTCTATTTAGTTGTACCGACTTGTGAAAGTTGTGCAGAGTTGTACGGGGTTGTACAAGATTGTGTGGGGTTCTGCATTATTGTACAGCAATGTACACATGTTAACAGAATTGTGCAAAGTTATACGAAGATGTAAGGAGTCTTATGGACAAACACGGATTTTTACAGAGATGTTTGCGGATGCACGGAGGTGTAAAGAGGCGAACAAAGTTTCACGGAGTTGTACGAAGTTGTACTCTCTTTTTTTAATTGTACAACGCTGTAGAGAGTTGTACGGTTTTGTACAATTTGTACAAAGTTGTACAAATTTTTCCAGAGTTTCACCGAGTTGTATAGTGTTTTACAAAATCATACGGAGTTGTACAAAGATCTAAAAAGTTGTATGGAGCTGTACAGAGTTGAACGGAGTTGTATAGAGTTGTACAGAATTGAACGGATTCGCACAAAGTTGAACATATCATTACAATGTTATGTAGAGTTGAACAGAGTTGTTTGGAGTCTGGTGGAGATATACGGAGTCTTACGGAGTTGTATGGAATTGTACAAAGTTGAGTAGAATTGAACAGAGTTGAACAGATTTCTACAAAGTTTTACAGATGTGTACAAAGGTATAAGCGGTTGTGCTAAATTCAACAGGGTTGAGCAAAATTGAACGGATTCATATGGAAGTGTATGGAGTAGTCCGGAGTTGTACGGAGTTGTATGGAGTTCTAAAGAGTTGTATGGAGTTGTGCGGAATTGTGCACAGTTGTATAGAGTTTAACTGAGTTCTGTGGAGTTGCATGGAGTTGTACAGAGCTGGAGAGGGTGTTACTGGGTTTTACGTATTTGTATGAAGATGTATGGAAGATTAGGGAGTTGTACAGATTATGACAGAGTTTTATAGAGTTTGACAGAGTTCCATAGAGTTGCGCAGATTTACATGGAGTTGCATGGATTTGTTCGTAGTTTTACAGAGTTGTATGGAGTTATGTGGAGTTGCATTGGAGTTGTACAGAGTTGTATGGGGCTGTGCATAGGTGTGCATGGTTTTACAGAGTTGTAGTGAGTCCGGTAAAATTGTACAGTGTTTTACTGGGTTGTTCAGAGTTGTATAGAGTTGTACAGAGTTGTACAAATTTTTATAGATTTCTGTGGAGTTGTACAGAGCCTTACGGAGTTGTACAGAAGTTTACAAAGTTGTGCAAAATTTTACGAAGTTGTAGGCAGTTGTAAGGAGTTTTACAGAGTTATAGAAAAGCTATACAGAGTTATGCAGAATTATACTGAGTGGCGCAGAGTTGTACGGATTCAAATGGAGGTGTAATTATTTGTGAGAAGTTGTGAGAGTTGTGCGTAGTTTCACGGTGGTTTGTTGAGGTTTATAGAGCTGTGCGGATTTGTAGAGAGTTCTATGGAATTGTACGGAGTTTAAAAAAAACAAATATAACATTGAAATGTGTTCTACAGGGTTGTTGCAACTTCTGAAGAGCTTTCCAAAGTTGTACAAAGCTGTATGGGGTTGTACGGTGTTGTAGACAATTCTACGGAACTGTACGGACTTGTACGCGTATGTGCAGAGTTCAACAAAGTTGTGCGGAGATTTTCAGAGCTATACCGGGTGGTACGGAGTTGTAACGAGTTGTGCATAGCTACACAGTGTTGCATATAGTTGTACAAGTTTGCTCAGTTTTTTACAGAGTTGTACGGTGTTGTACAAAATCATACGGAGTTGTACGGAGTTGTACAGGGTTGAATAGAGTTCTATTAAGTAATACAGAATTGTATGGGTTTGTACAAAGTTGTACATAGCTTTGCTGATTTCTACGGAGTTGATTTGAAGTGTACAGAGTTTTATGTACTTTTAAAGGTTTGATTAGAATTGGACTGAATTGTACAGACTCGCACAAGGTTGCTACGAAGTTCTGAGGAGTTTTACACAATTGTACGAAGTCATACAGATGTTTTCAAACTTCCATGGAGTCGTGCACAGTTTTGCGTACTTATACAAAGTTCTACTGAGTTGTACTGATTGGTACATAGGTGTGTGAAGCTGCATAGAGTTGTCACAGTTAATCCAAGTTCTATGGAATTTAATTGAGTTATACGAAGCCGTACAAAGTTCTACAAAAGTGTGCGTGATTTAACATAGTTTTACGGACTTATACGGAGTTGTACAGAGAAGTACAAAATTGTACACAGTTATCATTCTCTATAGTTACATCGATTTGTAGTGGATCATGCGGACTTGTAAAGATTTGAAAATAGTTGTAATGAGTTTTTTGGATTTGAACCGAGTTGTTTGAGGCTGTACAAAGTAGTACGGATTTTTACAGAGCTATGTGGAGTTGTATGGAGCTATACCAAGTTGTACAGAGTTCTATGGAGTTGTACAAAGTTTTACACAGCTATACAGAGTTCCACAAAGTTGCACAGAGTTGTACGGAGTTTGTAAAGAGGTGTATGGAGCTTTACTGAACTTTCAAAAGCTTTACCGATTGGTGCGGAGATTTAGGGCATTGTACAAACTTATGAAGTGTTGTATGGTTTGGTACAAGGTTTTACAGGCTTTGACAGACTTCTCTGGACTTGTACCAAGTTGAACGATGTTGTCTGAAGTTGTGCGTAGTTTTCATGATTGTAACGAGGGTGTACGGTATGGTGTTCTCTGGAGTTGTACAGAGTTGCACAGAGCTGTACTGAGTTGTACGAATTCTTCAAGAGTTGTATGGAGCTTCATGGAGTCTTACAGAATTTTACTGAGTTGTACGGGACTGTGCGGAGTTTTGCGGTTTTTCATGGAATCGTACGGAGTTGTACGGATTTGTACGAGTCCTACGGATGTATACAAAATTCTACCAAGTTTTACTGGATTTTGTGGAATGTATGGAGGTGTACCGGGTTGTAATGAGCTGTACAGAGTTGTACACACTGGAACACGGCAGTATGGACTTGTACAAAGTTGTAAAGAGTTCAGTGGAGCTGTACAGAGTTCCGTAGAGCTGAACGGAATTTAACAAAGCTATACAAATGTTTCAGTATTTGTACGCAAGTTTACGGAGCTGTTTCGGTTTGTACATAGCTTTTATCTGTTATGCGGAGTTGTATGGGGTTGTACTTGGTTATATGGAGTTGTATTGATTTGTATAGGGTTGTCTAGAGCTGTTCACAGTTGTACAGAGTTGAACGGATCTCTTTGGAGTTGTGCAGAGCTATACGGAGTTTTACGCAGTTGTATAGACACAAAAAGGAGTTTTAGGAATATGTCAAGGCTTGTATGAATTTGTGTATAGTTGTAAGGAACTGGATGGAGGTATAGAGGTGTGTAAAGCAGTATGGAGTTTTAAGGATATGTATTGAGTTGTGCAGACTTGTGCAGATTTGTACCTAGTTGCATGGAGTGGAACAGTGTTTAACGGAGTTGTACGGACTTGTACAGAGTTGTGCAGAGCTGTACGGGATTATAGGGGGTTGTACGGAGTTGTATGGGGTTGTACAAAGTTATAAGGACTTCTACGGATATTTATAGAGTGGTACAAAGTTCTAAAACATTCTATGGAATCTTGCGAATTTGTAAAACGTTGCACGGAGCTATGTGGAGCTCTACGGGGTGGCAGGGAGTTGAGCATGTTGTGCACAGTTTTACGTAGTTGTATGGAGTTTTACGGAGCTGCATGGAGGTGTACACAGTTGTACAGAGTGGTGTGGAGTTATAAGGAGATGTAAAAAAGCTCACGGATTTGCATGAATCCGTATAGTATTGTACAAAGGTGTGCAGAGTTTTATGGACTTGTATGGAGTGGTACATAGTTATACAATTTTTTACAACATTGTACACGGTTGTAAGGAGTCGTACAGATTTGTACAGAGTTGTACGGGTCTATACAGACGTGTACAGAGTTGTACAAGTTCGATAGAGTTTTAAGGGATTGTACAGATTTATATCAAGTTCTAATGGGTTTTACGGATTTCTACATAGTTGTACAGAGTTTCACAGAGGTATACGTAGTTGTTTGGAGTTGTACAGAATTATACCAAGTTGCAGGGAGTTACGCAAAGTTTTACAGGATTCTGCGGAGGTGTACAGAGTTTACAGACCTTAGCAGAGCTGCTTGGAGTTGTCCATATATTTGCAGAGTTGTACAAAGTTGTACTGAGTTGTATAGAGTACTACAGAGTTCCAGGGGTTGTGCAAAGTTGTACAGATTTGCACCGAGTTGTACAAGGTTGTACGGGGTTTTACTGAATTGTACAGAGTTGTGCAGGGATGTACATAGTTCTACAAAGTTGTACAAAGTTGTACGGGGTTATACGGAGTTGTACAAAGTTTTATGGTAATTATAGAAGTTACAAGTAGTACAAAGTTGTACGGAGATCAGTGGAGTTGCTTGGAGTACAAAGTCGTACGGACTCATACCATTGTGTACAGAGTTGCACCTGGCTGTATCCAGCTGTAAGAAGTTGTACAAAGCTGAACAGAGTTGTCCGGAGCTGTGCACAGGTGTACAAAGTTATAACGATCTGTATAGAGTTGTACAAATTTGTACAAAGTTGCATGAATTCTTACGGAGTTGTACACAATTGTAAGGGGTCTTCTTAATTGTACAAGTGTGTACAAAGTTGTGCAATTGTACAGAGTTGTACAAAGTGGTATGGAGTGATACGGGATTGTACAGAGTTGTACATGTTTGTATGGAGTTGTAAAGACTTGTACGAAGTTTGAAAGAGTTGTTTGGACCTATGTGGAGTTGTACAAAGTTATATGCAGCTTTGCGCGTACGAAGTTAACTATACGGAGTGGTGCACAGTTGAATAGAGTTCTACATAGTTGTACAGAGTGGTTGGTAGTTGTACGAAGTTATACTGAGTTGTAGGGAGTTGTTCAAGGTGGTGTGGGTTTGAACGAAGCTTTGTGGAGTTGTTCAGGGTCGTATGGAGACAAACGGAGTTGTACGGAGTTGTACGGAGATGTCTGAATTTGTATAGATGTCTACAAAGTTTTCTTGAGTTTGATAGAGTTGTAATGTGGTAAACAAAGTTGTGCAAAGTTGTACGTAGTTTCATGGAGTTGTACCGAGTTGTATGGACTTCAACGGAGTTGTACAGAGTTTCAGCGAGTTGTACATAATTCTACGGGGTTGTGGAAACTTTAAGTTATTATACATGCATGCACGGAGTTGTACAATGTTGTAAAGTATTGTGTGAGATTTCATGAATTTGATTGGATTTGTACGATTTCGTACAGCGTTGAACATAGTTGTATGGACTTGTAAGGAGTTATAGGGAGTTGTGCGGAGGTGTGTGGGGTTGTAGGGAGTAGTACGGAGGTGTACAAGGTGATAAGAAGGTCTAGAGAGTTGTACAGAATTGTGCAGAGTTTTATTTAAAAAGTTCTATAGGTTTGTACTCAGTTGTACATAGTTGTATAAACTTGTACGAGAAGGGTTCGTAGACACACTCAGTTGTACAGAATATTATATTCTACGTTTTCCTATAGATTTGTATTCAGTATTACAGGGTTGTACAAAGTTTTTTGGAGTTCTCCGGAGCTGTGCAAAGTTGAACGTAGTTGTATGGTGTTGTACAGAGTAATACGGAATTGTACAGAATTTAAGAGTGTTGTACAGAGTTGTTAAGAGTATAATAGAGATGTACGGAGTTGCACGAAACCATACGCTGGTGAATGGACTTGTACGGTGTTTTACATAAGTCTATGACACTGTACAGAGTTGTACCAAGTTGTACATATTTGTAGGGAGTTGCATGAGGTTTCACATGCTTGTATAGACTTATACTGTGTTGTACAGAGTTGTATGGAGTTGAACAATGTTACACGGAGTTGTATGGTGTTGTTCAAAGTTATACATAGTTGTCCAAAAATGTACACAACAATTTGGAATAGAAGGATGTACGTGGTTGTGCACACTTTTGGGGAGTTTTATGGAGTTTTATAAAGTCGAACAAAATTGTACGGAGTTTAACAAAGTTGTACAAAGTCTTTAGGAGTTGTACAAAGTTCTACAGAGTTTCAAGAAGTTGTACACAGCTGTACACAGTTGTACACAGTGGTACAGAGTTGTACAGTGTTGTAAAAGGTTATTCTGAGATGGACGAAGTTGGATGGAGATGTACGAGATTGTACGGTGTTGTCTAGAGTTCTACATTGTTGTATATAGTTGTGCGGTGTGGTATGAAATTGTACGTATTTTTTTGGATTAGTATGGAGTTGTACAAAACTGGACAGCTTTGTACAAAGTACAGACTTGTACGTGATAAACACTTGTATGGATAACTACAACTTGTTCTGTGTTTTTTTTAGTTGTATGGAGCTGTAAAGATGTTTATAGAGTTGTACGGTTTTTAAGGTATTGTGTGGATTCGTACGCGACTGTATACGTTTTTGCATTATTTTGTAGAGTTATAGGAAACATACATATGGATGGGATTGTATGGTACTATGAAGAGTTGTATAGGGCTTTGCAAAGTTGTACGGAGTTGGATGGGGACTTATGGAGATGTACAGGTTTGTATGGAGTGGTATGGGGATTTTTTTAGATGTATATAGTTGTATTGTGTTGAAAATAGCTGAATGCACTTGTATGAAAAGTTTATAGACTTGTACAAGGTTGTAAAATGTTGAAGAATGTTGCAGAGAGTTTGACAGAGTTGTACAGAGTTGTACGCAATTGTACACGCATGTACAAAGCTGTACGGTGTTTAACATATTTTTACGAAGTTGTGCGGAATTGTATGGAGTTGGACAGAGTTGTATGGAGTTTTTCAGAGTTGTACAACGTTTCACATAGTGCTACGAGACTGTACGTTGATCTAATGATCGACGTCGTGGAGGATTTTGTCAGGTTCCTGGCTATTTTGTGCGGCATCGTAGCCGTGCCACTTAACAAGATATCATGTAGTCTTGCCACGTCATCAATGGTCAAGGATGTCTTTGATGAAGTACTATGTGTCCTCGTCCGCTTGTAAAAGAGGAGGGGGGGCACATCCCTGCCATAGAAGTTCTCGCCAGGGTCTCAGTAGCGCTTACGTCTGCTGACATGGAACACTGGGTGAACTTACATTATGTCGGGGAGTTTGAGTCGCACAACCATGGGAGCTTTCATGGGCTCCGTATCAACCGGTCTCAATCATCAGGGTTCGATCTTTGAACAGTGGTTCCGCGAAGTCTGATGTTTGCTGATCTAAGGAGAACTTTGTCGCCAGCGCAGAACATGTTGTCGCTGCGATGTCATTCGGCTGCCCTCTTCGTCGCCTATTGCGTCCTCACGAGCGTCTGTCATGTTGTGTCCTAGATGGTGGATGTCCACCACGTGAATGTTGGTATGGCTATGTACTCCATCTAGTGTAGCAGGAAGTTTACCATTCACCACTTTGAACGGAATTTCACCTATTGCAGTGGACGTTACTGGGTTGTATGCGAGTTTGGTGGTCGGCAGTTTGGCTGCCCAATCTATATTATTTGGCTCTCATAATGTTCGGAGAATTTTTTGAGGGTCTGATTGGTCCGCTCGGTTTGGCCGGCAGTTTGAGGGTGGAACACCATGGAAAGCTAAATCCAACTACCGTAACGAGTCATGTGTTAAATTGCTATAAATGACTCATGAATCGTCCGTCCCTGTTGCTTGTGATGGTTCTCGGCATGCCGTGTAGCTGTGCGGTGTTGTTCATAAATAGTTGTATTATTCCCTCGGTAGTGATGGTGGTCCTCGTCCGGATAAAGTAGTAAATCTTGGAAAACCTTTCGACGACCACGAGGATTGTGTCATACCCCTCAGGTGTGATCAGTAATCCAATGATGAAGTCCATGGAGATTTCGGTCCATGGTTCTGTCAAAATGGGGAGCGGCTTCAAAAGTCCGGGTTGTTGCGTGCGACGGGATTATTGTGGCTTACACGTGTCACACGATTTGCGGAAGTTGGCCACATCGGTTTTGCATCTTGTCCCACTAATAGTGTTTCACCAGCCTCTTTAGTGTTTTTTCCTCTCCAAAATTTCCTCTTGGACAGGTGTCATAGCACTCCTCGAGCAACATACGGTGGAGCTCGTCGTTCCAAGGAATGACCACGTGGCGAGTAAATCATCGTCGCAAACAGGGTATGTTGTGCCGGATCTTGGACTTGTCGTATCCGCCATGCTCGTCGTAGTCACGTGTGAATAACTTCTCGAGACATGGATCTTGTTACAGTTGAAGTATCGCTCCTTAAGCCATGAAGTTTGAAAGGTGGCTGAGTGCATTTGCTGGACTGGTTTTTCCCGGACGATGCTCAATAGTGTAGTCGAACCCGGGTTTGAGAAACTCCACCCATTGGGTTTGACGTCGACAAAGGCTCAGCATTGTCTTCAAATGTTTTTGTGCGTGATGGAAGGTGCGTATAACGCATCAGTGGCATTCAAGGTAGTACTGCCATGTATTAAACACATACACAATCGCTAACATCTCCTTCTTGTGTACTGCGTAACTGAGTTCCGGTCCGAGGAACTTTTGTGACATTTACACAACTGATTGCTCTCCATTTCCATGATCCTATAGGAGGACCACGCCAATGACTCGGTCAGAGGCATCAGTAGCCATGACGTAGTCGATCGTTGGATTGGCTAATCATAGGGATGACGCTAAGGTTAGGGTGACCCGCACAGTGGTGAACGCTTCTTGCTCGCTATCTTCCCACCGCCACTCATTTTCTTTTTCGAGTGAGGTCGGAGAGAGGCGGTAACACAAGGGCGTTATCCCATACGAAACACCGGTAGTAGTTGCAGAAGCCGAGGAAGACTTGGACATCGCAGATGTTGGTTTGCTTCGTCCAATCAGTGACTACTGTCAGTTTCTTTGGATCCATGGTCCGTCCACCATTGATGACGTAGCTCAAAAACTCAATCGAACAACGGCTAAAGTCATACTTGGAAAAAATTCCAAAGAATTCCTTTCTTTACAAAACTTGGAGAACTTTTTTTGAGGTCCATCGTGCTCCTTCGAGGTGCAACTATTCACCAAAACATTGTCAAAATACGCCACAAGAAATTTGTCAAGGTGCGGGTAAAGCATTTTGTGCATTGCCGCCATGAACATTGTCGGAAAACTTGTGAGTCCATGCGGCATGACCATGAACTGTGAATGCCCATAGCAGGTTCAGAATTCTATCTTCTTGATGTCGATGCCTGCCAAGCATAACTGGTTATAACCACTGTTAAGGTTGATTTTGATGAAAATTCAATCTCTCTAGAGTTGGTCGAGATGTTTGTCGGCACATGGGAGAGGGTAGCGGTTCTTGATGGTATTGTCGTGCAACGCCCGATAGCTCACGCACATCCTCATCTCACGAGTTATATTTTTTCAGGAACAATACTGGTTTGGCATATGGTGACGTGGATGGGCGGATGAACCCTTAACCAAGCATCTTGTCAAGTCGTTTTCTCAAACTGGTCACCTCATGGTCACTCACCCAATAGACCCCTTGAACTGGGCGTCGGCTGTCTCGTCTTAGTTCGATGCAATGGTCAATGTCACGTTGAGGTGGAAAGGTTTTAGGGAATTTGCCAGGGAAGACGTTCGCAAACTCCCAGATGTGAGGTGCGAACTCCTCGGCAACCATCGCGAACTTGGTTGATGCCAATGAGGCCGATGAGGTTGATGGAGCTGATGAGGGCAATGAGTCAGCTGCCGCCAATTTTGCTTCCTCCGTTGGCTCGAGGTGCGCAAGCCAAGCGAGCTCCTCGTTCTATGTAGTGCGTGTAATGCCCCATGTTGACCGGAATGGGCTACACATGTTATCGCTTCTCCATCGCTGCGGCTTCCTATGCGGTTTTCTTTGTTGCTTCCACTAACGTCTTCCACCCCACGCGCGAAAGTCATTGCTTGACACTGTTGATTTCCACGTAGACGTCACCAAAGTTCCAATCGACATTTTGATTATGCGGGTGCAAGAAATCGTGCCCGATAATGATTTTGTGATCACTCATTGGACATGAACTCCGGACCGTTACATTCTGCAAGTCTCCCACTTGGAGGCATACTGGTTTTCGGAGTCTCCGTATCAACAACATTTCGTTGGCGGGCTTTCCTTCAAACACCCTTGTTTTGATATGCAAACCCATCTTTCGAACCACGTCGTTGCTTACAAAGCTGTGAGAGGCCCCTCCATCCAACAGTGCCGCTAGCATTTTGCGACTCTTACAGCCATGGAGTTCCACTTTTAGCGGTATGGCCAGTTGGTCATCTTCGTATCCCTCGTTGAGCTAAGCAATTTCAGAAACCCTCTGCGGCATCGCGAGCCATTCAAATGGGCAATGGTTTGGTGCACATCGCTCCTCTCACACAAGAGTTGCGCCTTTCACTACTGCCCCTTGCCATTTCCCGACTCGCTTTTTGTGCGACTTCCCTCCCATTTTGCCCTGTAGCTTGTTCGGCATTTCGGAGCAATATGTCCGATCGTTATGTAGATGTAGCAGGTGTGTGTGTCTTTTTGGTCGACGGCGTCCACTTCCATCGGAGTCAAGGAGTCCCCCGACTGGCTTCTTCCGTTCCCGCGATAACTATGGTCGGGCGGTCGCCAAGCATATGATTCTTGGATTCGAGCATTGTAATTAGTGGTGTTGGTCCTTTCTGCTGTTGCAATCATTTGCGATAAGTCATTCTTGATGCCCAAAATGGCGATCGTTCGTCGGATGTCTTGTTTGAGGCCGTTGTTGTAATGACAAAATAGTTCGTCAGGGGCGATTACTGCACCAATGATGACATTGCGGAATCTTTGCGTATACTCTGCCACGTTGGAGTGGTGAACGAGCCGCTGGATTCTATATCTAGCGTCACACTTCGCTTTCAACTGTCCAACGCATAAGAGCATCCCATACGCTGATTTGCTATAGTCAGTTGGTGGAGTCAACACGTCTTGCCTTTGCGGAGTGAACTGCCCCAAGGGTAGAACATCTACAATTGACGATACGAGACTAGCGCCGTCAGCCGTCAATGATGCCCCGCCGGTCTCCTGCTGTCGTTAGACGGCCTTTGGATCGGCTCACCAACTTTATAATGTGCTATGGAGAAACGCGGCCGGGAGGTCAATTTTCTTCCGATCATCACTACCCCTACCAGGGGTGAAGTATTCCTCTAGGTTCGTAAGCCACATCCAAACCGTCAGCTCTTCAGGGTTTGCACGATCAAACAGTTCGAGGAGGGCCGGGTGAATCTTGGGATCATTCGAGTGTTGGGTGTTTCCCTCGACAAGCACCGTCTCTCACAAACTTGCCTTACGAAGAGCCTCCATCGCGACGTTGAGTTCTTGTAGCAGATTGATGTTGATTCCCGCGAACGCAAAAATACAGCTCGTTAGCTCCTCATGTATCTGCCCTTGTCGCCCGGTGCCATCGTCTTTCCCAGTATAGACGTCGAGGCTGTCGATAGGGGTGGCTAGCCTGCCACGCCAGCATTTGCTGTTGCTTTAGGGTTCGCGTGCATGGTCATGTTTTGCACTTCCAAATCGCCAAATTTGTTGCCGAAGTCCCACTGCCGGTCGTCGGGTGCGCTCTCTCACTCCACGTTGTAGTCGCGAAGTGTGCAAAGTCTTGACGTGTGAGATACGCTGTCGAATTGTGCAGGGTAGTCCTCAGGATGAGTAGAGTAGTCAGATGCCTCTCCGGCTCTATTGCTCTCTGATACCAAGTATGTTGAACATAGCGTAGATGGCGAACAGGTTTGAGTTGTGAGGCAGAACATGGTTTGAGAATCCGGGGCACTTGAGCAATCTACAATTTGCTGTAAGTGTAGTTCAATGACAAGTGTTGAATCGATCGAACACATGTATTCAAGTGTCGAGTTACAAATGAGGCGAGTCGTTGGGTCGATTGTGGAGCGATGCGTGCGGTGTTGCGCCGTGAGTGGTCAGATCGAGAAGCTTCGCCTAGGAAGTTGGGGGCTTTGAAGATCGACGGCAAAGATGCGAGGTGCATCTTTATAAATCTTGACGTATCTCAATGTTTCGAGAAGTCGATTGAAAGGTCGTGACACTTGTGTAGATGATACTCGAAAGTGGTTGAAGCTGACAGAATGTGCAAGAAGGATCGTCGGGGGGCGGGGGCAGTTGGCCGAATTGCTCTTGACTGTGGGAGTGGAATTTGATGTCTCGACGTGCGTTGGGATGTTTATGTAATGATAGAATTGGCCACTGAGCAAGATTAGAGACTTGTGCACGTGTGGTACGTAACAACCGATGACGATGGCCCCTAAGAGTGATGCTCAGGGAAAAAGTCCTCCAACGAGATCTGAACTCCATTATGCGGACTCCGACCACGAGGTCTGCGTAGGAGCTTGAGATTGGACTCGTTGCAAAGAGTTTTCTTAATCCCATTGGCGATCGAATAATGTGACTCACGCTACACTCAAAGACAACCTTCAAGTTTTCCGTGGATAACCCAATCATATTTATTTGTAAAGGCGCTTGATGCAACTCATTTAATGAGTTGCATATCGACGAAGTGATTAATAGTTTTGTGTTGTTCCATGAAGAGAATGAATCATTTGGAATTATAATTTCTAAAATTCAAAGATGAATTTTTATTTGAATTTATAAATTTACTGTTCAATTTTGTTTTTGGGTTCAATAACAGTTACCCCGCCGATTTGGCTGATGTGATCCTTGTGTTCTTGGGTTTCCACTGGTTTCTTGTCGGGGGGGTGTGAATGTCTAGGTAATGTTGTTGTTCATTCGCCAACGTTTCATGTCCGCTCGGCTGGACGACAACGAAGGCCGTTGGGTTCACAACGCAGTGTGCGCTTCTGGAGCGCGGAATCGTGTGATGTACCGGACGTCGGGGTTTTCAGTTTGAAACTTTGAATGGACAAACCTTCGAACAGGCCTCTCGCAGACGTAAGCAGACCCTCGGCAAGGGGAGTTCAAGAAAAAGCATTCCTGACAACGCCATCAGACATCGTCCGATAGAATCGGGATAAGGATGTGATTGATCTTCTGTATACCCTAGCCTCATCGCTCTTGTATTTGTTCACCTTTGTCTTTGTGTAGACATATCGAGAGCCGGCAGTTGCAAACTTCAGAATTGATCATCTTACGGCAAGCAAAAGTTGGTGCGACAACCACGGGGTTGCAGCGACGATCTCGAAGAACGCCCAATCTCTTGTTTCAAAGGCCAGGACTGAGAGTTTATGTAGTCATAAAGCTGGCAACGAAGCAACTGGCAAGCCGGTCACGCTGCCCAAATCGTGCCATTTACTGGAGAAGTATTTTATCTAAACGAGACCTTGAATGTATTTGGCCACTCTTTCATAGCTACGGACAAAGACCATCACAATTCCCTCGGGCCAGTCGATTTTCACTAGTCGGGCGTCAGCGAAGCCCTGTCCCGTCCGTTCCCCTTAGGCAGGGTGGTTACGACAAACAGATATTGATCTACCCTGTCCCGTCCTCTCGCCATCTTGGGAGCGGATTCGCCTTCGAATTCTGTTCCTTTCCCTCAGACCGTCAGCGAGATGGCGCAAACCCAGCCCCGCTACCGCTTCACATCTTCAGGATGATCGGGCGGTGCAGGAACATGTTCAGAAAGAAGAAGCTCTCAATGTCCGTCGGATTGGCATCGGGCGGAGTGTAAAACCCTCGACGAGTTGAGGACCTTCCTGTTGCCGCTCCATGCGTCTGCGCCAGTGAGGTCAGCAGTAAGGCAGCAGTAATATCTTACGGAGGCAGCTCTTAGTTGAGGCCGTCACAGTGCTTTCTACTGTCTCCTCTTGCTTCGCAGGAGAGAACGACAAGCCTGCCTTCAGTGCCCCCGTCCCCCATCCCAGTCGCCCTAACGAACCACAGTAGCCTGTTGCAGTAGCCTCGCACCTAACCGCGTTCATGGAGCTGCCACGTGATCCAGCAGCAGCCCGCGCCGCAGAACTCCCG
>SZWC01000700.1:348926-360747 GCA_023375785.1 Penium margaritaceum | reverse complement strand
GGGGGGGGGGGGAGGGGTTGGGTGAACTCACCGTCACTACAGTCAGTGTATTTGCTGGCAGTTTCTGGCATTTGTCCACCATAACTGGTTGCATGGGAGTGTGCGTGCGTTCTTTGTTCAACGTACTATGATCTCTGTTTTGCACTTTTTGTGGCGTTTTGTACATCTTGCGTTCTCTCATCTGTCCTCGTTCACTTTTCATCGTTATCTGAACTACGCAATCCATTTTGTCATCTGTTTTTTATCGTCTGTTGTCACTTTTTTGTTGTTTGTTCTTTGTTTTATGTCCTCTGATGTCTGTTACCTGTTTTCTTTTCTTTGTTTTCACTTTTGTGTCAAGTATTCCATGTTCTCTATTGTATGTTGTCTGTTCTATATCTTCTTCCCTCACATGTCTATTGCATGTTCACTGCACACTCATATCTGTTTTATGTTGCATGTGATCTGTTGCCTTCTTTCAATTTTGTGTTCACTAATTTCTGTCCTCTCATGTCTTTTATCTTTTGACTGTGCTCTGTTCACAGATAGTCAGAGGGGGTAATAATGGTTTGGGAACACTAGCTATCAACTAGAAACCACAGAGACCTTCAATACGTAGTGACACGGCATGGCAACCTTGAACAATGACAAACCAAAGTAGGCATATGCCATTATCCATGACCAAAGGAATTTCACACTGTGTGGTCAACGTTGAAAACTTATGACAGGAGTCACAAATGGTCAGAGGGGGGAACAATGGGTTGAGAACACTAGTCATCAACTAGCAAGCACAAAGACATTCAACAAGTAGTGGCACGGTGTGGCTAGCATGTACAGTGACCAACCAAAGGATGCATACGTCACTGACTATGACCAAAGAAGTCCACTTTGTGTGGTCAACATCGACAACTCATAACAGGAGTCACGAATGGTCAGAGGGATAGACAATGGTTTGGGAACCCTATGTATCGACTATAAAGGACAAAGAACATCGATGACTAGTGGCGCGGTGTGGATACTATCCACGCCAAACAAACAAACTAGGAATATGTCACTGGCCATGACCAAAGAATTTCAATCTGGGTGGTTAACGTTCATAACCATAACATGAGTTACAAATGGGCAGAGGAGGGGAAAATGGTTTCGGAATATTAGTTTTCAGCTAGCAAGTACAACAACCTTCAATAATTAGTAGGACGTTGTGGGTGCCATGCACAATGACCGACCAAAGTAGACATGCATTGCCTTTGAACAAATATATCAGTTGTACGTGGTCAACGTTGACAACTCATAATGCGAGTCAAAAATGTTTGGAGGGGTAAACGATGGTTTGGGAACACCAAGTATCAACTAGCAAGCACAAGGACCTTCCATAAGTATTGGCACAGTGTGGCTACCATGTACAATGACCAACCAAAGTAGGCATGTATCACTGACCATGACAAAACAACGTCACTATGTGTGGTCAATTTTGACAACTCATAACACGAGTCACAAATAGTCAGAGGGGGAAACAATGGGTTCTGAATACAAGTTATCGACTACCAAGTACAAAGACCTTCAATATGTGGAGGCACAGTGTGGCTACCATGCACACTAACCAACCAAAGTATGCATATGTCACTGACCATGACCAAACAACTTCATTTCATGTGGTCAACGTTGACAACTCACAACAAGAGTCACAGATAGTCAAAGGGGGTAACAATGGTTTGGGAACACTAGCTATCGGCAATAAAGCACAAAGAAATTTAATACCTTGTGAAACGGCGTGGTAACAATGTATAGTGACAAACCAAAGTAGGCATATTCCACTAACCATCACCAAAGGAATTTCACAGTGTGTGGTCAACGTTGGAAACTCATAAAAATAGACACAAATGGTTAAAGGGGGGAAACAATGGGTTGGTAACACTAGTTATCAAGTAGAAGGTGCAATGACCTTAAAACATTAGTTGCACGTTGTGGCTAGCATGCACAATGGCCAACCAAGGGATGCATACGTCACTGACTATGACTAAAGAAGTCCACCATATGTGGTCAACATTGACAACGCATAACACGAGCCACAAACGGTTAGAGGGAGGGACAGTGGTTTGGGAACCCAATGCATTGACTACAAATGACAAAGAACTTCAATCCGTAGGGGCACCGTGTGGCTACGATGCACACCAAACAACCAAACCAGGCATATGTCACTAACAATGACCAAAGACTTTCTATATGGGTGGTCAACATTCACAATCCATAACACGAGTCAAAAATGGTCAAAGGGGGAAACAATGGGTTTGGAAGATTAGTCTTCAACTAGCAAGTAGGTTGACTTTAAACAAGTAGTAGCATGGTGTGGCTACCATGCACAATGACCAACCAATACAGGCATATGTATTGCCTTTGGCCAAAGAAATTTGCTGTGTGTGGTCAACATTGACAACTCATAATGCAAGTCTCAAATGGGCAGAGGGGGAAACGATGGTTTGTGAACACCACATATCAACTAGCAAGCACAATGACCTTCAATAAGTAATGGCGTGGTGTGGCTACCATGTACAATGACCAACCAAAGTAGGCATATTCACTGCCCATGACCAAAAAATGTCACTATGTTTGGTCAACTTTGACAACTCATAACACGAGTTTCAAATGGTGAGAGGGGGATACAATGGTTTCTGAATACTAGTTATCGGCTAGCAAGTACAAAGACCTTCACTATGTAGTGGCATGGTATGGCTACCATGCACAGTGACCAACCAAAGCATGCATATGTCACTGACCATGACCCAAGAATTGCACTCCATGTGGTCAACATTGACAACTCACACCAGATAGTCAAAGGGGGTAAAAATGGGTTGGGAACACTAGCTATCATCTAGAAAGCACACAGACCTCCAACAAATAGTGATACAGCGTGGCAACCATGTACAGTGACAAACCAATGTAGGTGTATGCCACTAACCATAACCACAATAACTTCACAGTGTGTGGTCAACAATGAAAACTCATAACATTAGTCACAAATGGTCAGAGGGGGAAACAATGTGTTGGGAACACTAGTTATCAGCTAGCAAGTACAAAGACCTTCAACAAGTAGTTGCACGGTGCGGCTAGTGTACAGAGTCACCAACCAAAGGATGCATACGTCAATGACTATGACCAAAGACGTCCACAATGTGTGATCAACATTGACAACTCATAACACAAGTCACAAATGGTGAGAGGGAGAGTTGATGGTTTGGGAACCCTATGTATTGACCAGAAAGGACAAAGAACTTCAATAAGTAGTGGCGCGACGTGGCAACTATGTACACCAAGCAACCAGACTAGGCATATCTCACTGACCATGAGTAACGAGTTCCAATATGGGTAGTCACTGTCACAACCCATAACACAAGTCACAAATGGTCAGAGGGGGAATTCATGGTTTCGGAATATATGTTTTCAACTAGCAAGTACAACGACCTTCAACAACAAGTAGTACGGTGTGGCTACCATGCACAATGACTAACCAAAGTAGGCATATGTACTGCCTTTGACGAAAGAAATCCGATGTGTGTGGTCAACGATGCAAACTCATAACACGAGTCACAAATGGTCAGAGGCGGAAACAATGGTTTGGGAAAACCAGGAACCAAGTAGCATGAACAAGGACCTTCAATAAGTAGTGACACGGTGTGGCTATCATGTACAAAGGCCAACCAAACTAGGCATATGTCACTAACCATGACCAAACAATGTCACTGTGTGCTGTGAACTTTCACAACTCATAACACGAATCACAAATGGTTAGAGGGGAGAACAATGGTTTGTGAATGCTACTTAATTACTAGCAAGTACAAAGACCTTCAATATGTAGTGGCACAGTGTGGCTACCATGCGCAGTGACCAACCAAAGTATGCATATGTCACTGACCATGACCAAAGAATTTCACTTCATGTGGTCAACGTTGACAACTCACAACAAGAGTCACAGATAGTCAGAGGGGGTAACAATGGTTTGGGAACACTAGCTATCAACTAGTAAGCACAAAGCCCTTCAATACGTAGTGGCACAGTGTGGCTTCCATGCACAACGACCAACCAAAGAATGTATATGTCATTGACCAGGACCAAAGAATTTCACTTCATGTGGTCAACGTTGAAAACTCATAACACGAGTCACAAATGGTCAGAGGCGGAAACAATGGTTTGTGAATACTAGTTATTGACTAGCAAGTACAAAGACCTTCACTGTATAGTGGCACAGTGTGGCTACCATGCGCAGTGACCAACCAAAGTATGCATATGTCACTGACCATGACCAAAGAATTTCACTTCATGTGGTCAACGTTGACAACTCACAACAAGAGTCACAGATAGTCAGAGGGGGTAACAATGGTTTGGGAACACTAGCTATCAACTAGTAAGCACAAAGCCCTTCAATACGTAGTGACATGGCGTGGCAACCATGTACAGTGAAAAACCAATGTAGGTATGTACTACTAACCATGAGGAAAATGTTTTCACGGTGTGTGGTCAACGTTGAAAACTCATAACACGAGTCACAAATGGTCAGAGGGGCAATAATGGGTTGCAAGCACAAGTTTTCAACTAGCAAGTACAAATACCTCCAATGAGATGTGGCACGCTGTGGCTAGCGTGCACAGTGACCAACCAAAGGATGCATGCGTCACTGAATATGACCAAAGATGTCCACTATGTGTGGTCAACAATGACATCATATAACACAAGTCACAGAATGGTCAGAGGGAGAGACAAAGGATCGGTAATCCTATGTATTGACTATGAAGGAAAACAAATTTCAATAAACAGTGGCACGGTGTGGCTGCTATGCACATCGAACAACCAAACTAGGCATGTGACACTGACGATGACCAAATAATTTCAATATGGGTGGTCAACGTTCACAACCCATAACGCGAGTCACAAATGGTTAGACGGTGGAAACAATGGTTTCTGAATATTAGTTTTCAACTAGGAAGTACAACATCCTTCAATACGTAGTAGCACACTGTGGCTACCATGCAAACTGACCGACCAAATTTGGCATATGTAATGCCTATTACCAAACAAATCCACTGTGTGTGGTCAACGATGAAAACTCATAAAACGAGTCACAAATGGTCCGAGGGGAAAACAATGGTTTGCGAACACCAGGTTTCAACTAGCAAGCACAAGGACCTTCAGCAAGTAGTGGCATGGTGTGACTACCATGTACAATATCCAACCAAAGTAGGCATATGTCATTTACCATGACCAAATAATGTCACTATGTGTGGTAAACTTTGACAACTCATCACACGAGTCATAGATTGTCAGAGGGGGAAACAATGGTTTGTGAATACTAGTTATTGACTAGCAAGTACAAAGACCTTCACTGTATAGTGGCACAGTGTGGCTTCCATGCACAACGACCAACCAAAGAATGTATATGTCATTGACCAGGACCAAAGAATTTCACTGTATGTGGTCAGCGTTGAGAGCTCACAATATGAGTCAGAACAGTCACAGGTGGTAGAAATGGGCTGGGTACAATAGCTATCATCTAGAAAGCACAGATACCTTCAATACATAGTGACACGGCGTGGCAACCATGTACAGTGACAAACCAAAGTAGCATGTGCCACTAACCATGACCAAAAGAGTTTCAGAGTGTGTGGTCAACGTTGAAAACTTCTAACATGAGTAACAAATGGTCAGATGGGGAAACAATGGGCTGGGAAAAATAGCTATCAACTAGCAAGTACAAACATCTTCAACAAGTAGTGGCATGGTGGGGCTAGCGTGTAGAGTGACCAACCGAAAGATGCATACGTCACTGACTATGACCAAAGAAGTCCACTATGTGTGATCAACATTGACAACACATAACACGGGTCACAAATGGTCAGAGGGAGAGATAATGGTTTGGGAACCCTGTGTATTGACTAGAAAGGACAAAGAACTTCAATAAGCAGTGGCACGGTATGGCTAATATGCTCACCGAACAACCAAACTAGGCATATGTCACAGACCATGACCAAATAACTTCAATATGAGTGCTCAACGTTCAAAACCCATAACACGAGTAACCAACGGTCAGAGGGGGAAACAATGGTTTTGAAATATTAGTCTTTAATTAGCAAGTACGACCTTTAAAAAGTAGTAGCACGATGTGGCTACCATGCACAATTACCGACCAAAGTAGGCATTTGTACCGCCTTTGACCAAAGACATTCGCTGTGTGTGGTCAACGTTGACAACTCATAATGCAATTCACAAATGGTCTGAGGTGGAAACAATGGTTTGGGAACACCAGGTATCAACTAGCAAGCACAAGGACCTTCAATAAGTAGTACCATGTACAATGACCAACCAAAGTAGGCATATGTCACTGACCATGACCAAAAATGTCACTATGTGTGGTCAACTTTGACAACTCATAACACGAGTCACAAATGGTCACAGTGGGAAACAATGGTTTGTGAATACAAGTTATTGTGTAGGAAGTACAAATACCTTCAATACGTAGTGGCACAGTGTGGCTACCATGCACAGTGACCAACCAAAACATGCATATGTCATTGACCATGACCAAAGAACTTCACTTCATGTGGTCAACGTTGACACCTAAGGCTGCACACGGGTATGGAACCGCGGTTCTGAGAATGGAACCGGAACCGCGGTTCCGGTTCCAGCTCAGAACCGGAACCGCGGTTCCGGTTCCAGAACCGTGCTTCCTCACGAAACCGCGGTTCCAGTCACGGTTCCACATAATTCCTTCACAAACATGAAGCATTATTGGCTACCACTCCCATGGTTTTTTCCAAAAGGACAAGGATGAAGAGCTTCCACACTCCATAATTATATGTGGGTAATTGATTGAAGTGCTCACATGGCCTCAAAGGTGCCACATCAGCAAAAACAGCCTAAACCCTCCCCCCTCCCCACTCATTATCCCCTCCGTAGACCTGGGCTCAGGAACCGCGGTTCCTAGACGGTTCCAGAATCCTGTAACCGGAACCGCGGTTCCGGTTCCAGAACCAGAATCGCGGTTCAGGAACCGCGGTTACTGGAACCTGTGTGCACCCTTATTGACAACTCACAACTAGAGCAGCAGATAGTTGGAGGAGGTAACAATGGTTTGGGAACACTAGCTATGAATTAGAAAGCACAAAGACCTTCAATACGCTGTGACACAACGTGACAACCATGTACATTAACAATCCAATGTAGGAAAATCCCACTAACCATGACCAAAATCGTTTTGTAATGCAGATCAACGTTGAAAACTCATACCACGAGTCACAAATGGTTAGAGGGGGAAACAATGGGTTGTGAACACTAGTTATCAACTAGCAAGTACAAGTACCTTCAACAAGTCATGGCACCGTGTGGATAGCGTGCACAATGACCAACCAAAGTATGCATACGTCACTGACTATGACCAAAGATATCCACTATGTGTGGTCAACATTGACAACTCGTAACACAAGTCACAAATGGTCAGAAGGAGAGACAATGGTTTAGGAAACCTATGTATGGACTAGAAAAGACATAGAACTTGAATAAGTAGTGGCACAGCGTGGCTACTATGCACACCGAACAACCAAACTAGGCATATGTCACTGACCATGACCAAAGAATTATAATATGGCTTGTGAACGTTCACAGCCCATAACACAAGTCACAAATGGTCACAGGGGGAAACAATTGTTTCAGAGTATTGGTTTTCAACTAGCAAGATAACGACCTTGAATAATTAGTAGCACGGTGTGGCTACCATGCACAATGACCGACTAGAGCAGGCATATGTACTGCCTTTGACCAAATAGATCCGATGTGTGTGGTCACCGTTGAGAACTCATAATGCAAGTCACAAATGGTTAGAAGGAGAAACGATGGTTTGGAAACACCAGGTATCATCTAGCAAGCACAAGGTGTTGAAAATTTGCCCATACGCATGCCCAAGTCCGGCGCCGGGAGGCGCTGACGAGCCGCCAGAAAATGGAAACTCTGCTCCGGCGGATCGGGCGACTTGAAATTTACTCGGATTGTAAAATGGAGGATTTCCCCTCAAAGCGAACGAGTTGCTGAATCCGGTGGAAGCTGTTTTGCTGGAATCGGACAAGTATCGAGGGAGATATGGCTTTCCAAAGTTGGGGTATGCGCAGCGGCTCTGGGAGCCGGCTGCGACTCGAAATCCGGTCGATAATCGACCGGACCGAGTAACAAAGATACCATGTGGAGAAAATGCTCCGATAGGCNGCACAAGGTGTTGAAAATTTGCCCATCCGCATGCCCAAGTGCGGCGCCGGGAGGCGCTGACGAGCCGCCAGAAAATGGAAACTCTGCTCCGGCGGATCTGGCGACTTGAAATTTGCTTGGATCCTAAAATGGAGGATTTCCCCTGAAAGTGGACACGTTGTTGAATCCGGTGGAAGTTGTTTTGCTGGAATCGGACAAGTATCGAGGGAGATATGGCTTTCCAAAGTTGGGGTATGCGCAGCGGCTCTGGGAGCCGGCTGCGACTCGAAATCCGGTCGATAATCGACCGGACCGAGTAACAAACATACCATGTGGGGAAAATGCTCCGATAGGCCTGCCGAGGCGTCCGGTGGATGATCCACCTGATCCGGCAGATCATCCACCGGATCCAGTAGTGCAGGTTGGTCCTGAGGGACTTAGCCAAAATCCTGGCTCAACGTCCGAAACTCAGAAGTATGTTTTGTTACTCGGGGACTTTGTCAAGATTCTGACTGCAGGTCCGCGGACAGGTTTCGAACCTCGTCACACCCCAACATCAAACACGACCCAAAAGTGGGTAGGGTGCGTGGAAACAGTGCAGGGGACCCATAAACCATGTGCAATGGGACATGCGCCTTGGGAAAGGCGCTTCGCACGTGAATGAAGGCGCCACGACGAGTGGCGGCATCAGGCTTCTGTGATGGGCAAGACCTGCGCTTTGGGAAGCATAACTTGAGCTATGCTTGCTCAAGTCGCGTGCGTTTTAGAGCGTTGGAAAGCTCATGACTAGCCCTATAAATGTTGTGATCATGTCCATGTTAAAAAACTAACGCAAAATGACGTAATTCCCTTCGCAAACTGACTGTCTCTAAATTCCAGCCCATATAGCGTGAGGCGACCAAACAGCTCACGCTTAGTCTCAAATTCGCCCAAAACAGTAGACGTGATCCACTAGAGGCGATCAGACAAACTTCGGGACCGCACCACGCGGATCTCATCCTGACAAAGGGTTATGGGCCCACAGGTCTGAACGCCCTCAACGTCCACGTCTTCCGCAGCGCACGGGATTGTCATATTGGACGTCGCCGTGAAGTCGTGATAACTCGTCGGAGTAGTAGCTGCGCACATGGCGTAGAAGGAGACGCAACTCATTCAGAAGTATGTGGGCGGCCCGGGCTTCGGGCTATGGAGGTGGCAGTTTGAACTGCACCTCTTGCATAAGGGGCTGTTGGATGTCATGCTGGAAAAGGAGGTGCTCACGGAGGCGACTACTAAAAACGCGGAGAAGCAGGCCTTCGAAAAGAAGAACACGGAGGCGCTCATGCTCCTGGTGGCCGGGACGGCTGAGTCACAGTGGGGCTACTTCCAAGGCTGCAAGCTAGTAGCCGAAGTTTGGCAAAAGCTTTGTGCCATCCACCAATCCAAGTCGCTCGCGAACAAAATCTTCGCGATGAAGCGACTCCTCACTGTGAGAATCGAGGATGGAGATGATGTCATCTCCGCTATGCAGCAGATCGAGTCGCTCGCCTCGCAATGCAATGACGTGGGGTGGAAGATTGACACGCAGCTGCAGGCAATGGCCCTCCTCATGGCCCTACCTGACAGTTGGGGCCCACTCATCACCGTCCTTGGAGGATGGTCAGAGGACAAGCTCACCTATGGCGCGGTTGCAGAGTACATTTGCAACGAGGCGCAGCGTCAGATCTGCGGGGAGTCCTCGTCTTCCTCATCAGCCCTCGTCACCAAAACGCGCGATGGCGGAAGCGGGGACCAAGGAAGTGGCGGAAAGGGCGGCGGCAAGAAGGGCACCAAGAAAGGTGCGTACCGCAACTGCGGCAAGGAGGGCCATTGGGCCCGTGAGTGCCCGGAAGAGTCAAAGACCGGCGGCAAAAACAGCAAGGGCAGATCGCTCCTCAACGGCAGAAAGAACCACTTCCTCAAGAAGGCCAACAGGCGGTGCCTAGATTCCGGGGCCGAGGAGCACACCCAAGTTGAGAAGGTGGGGTTCGTCACCTACAAGAAGTCCTCGAAGTCAATGGTGGTCGCGAACGACAAAGTCGAGCCGGCGGCTGGCCAAGGCGACATGGAGGTGGAAGTCGTGGTGGGCGGTAAGAAGGAGCTGTGCACAATTTGTGATGTGCAGCACGTCCCCGGCCTGGCTAACATTTTGAGTGTTAGCCGCTTGACGGAAAAGGGGTATGAGGTCCTCTTCCGCAGGAAAGGCGTAGTGGTGCGCATCGACGGCGATGGCAAGGTCGTGCTGGAGGCAAAGCGCGAGGGCGGTCTCTACATCGCGGAGACTAAGGTGGTCCCTGCGGCATCCGACGCGACAGATTCATAGGTTCGCGTCGTCAACATGGCCAAGGGAGGAAGCGATGATCTGGAGCTCTGGCACCGACGGTTGGGGCATTCGGCGTCCTCAACCATTAAGGAGATGGCAAAGCGCGACATGGTGTGCGGCCTCGTCATCAACGGTGCAGACGCGTCAGCAGATGCAGTAGTGCACAAAAAGTGCAAGCCTTGCATTTTGGGCAAGGCGCGGCGCAAGCCGTTCAAAGACAACACGGCTCGCGTAAAGGACCTGCTAGAGGTCGTGCATAGTGACGTGTGCGGACCGTTCAAAACGCCGTAAAACGGCGGCTTCAGATACTTTGTCACCTTCATCGACGACTGTAGGAGGAAGCTCTACGTGTACTTCATGAAGCGGAAAGGCGTAGTCCTGGACCGGGTGAAGGAGTACGTCGCAGCGGTGGAGAGGCAGACTGGCCGCAAGGTCTGAGCACTACACAGCGACAATGGCGGAGAGTACGTGGGCTGCAGCAGGTGCATGAAGCAACAGGGCATCAAGTGGGAACCCACTACGCCGTACTCGCCACAGTCCAACGGAGTGGCGGAGCGGGCGAACCAGACGCTGCTCAACATGGTGCGGACCATGCTTGTGGATGCGGGGTTGCCGCGAGGTTTCTAGGCGGAGGCTGTACGTACAGCGAGCTACACCATCAACCTCACCCCAACAGTGGTGCTGAAGGGTAAAGGCGGCTGGCAGACGCCGCAGGAGGTTTGGAGCGGGCGCAAGCCAAACGTGGCGCACCTGAAGGTGTTCGGGTGCAAGGCGCACGCGATGGTGCAGGCGGCGCAACGACGTGACAGCAAGCTGGAACCGCAGGCGAAGCCGTGCTTGTTCCTCAGCTACGAGAGCGTGCAAAAGGCGTATTGGCTCTGGGACCCGTGTACTCAAGAGATCATCCGCAGTCATGACGTTGCGTTTGACAAGCAGCAGAGCTTGAGCAGCAGCAGCAACGACATGAGCATTGGGAACACTCCAAAACAGGGGGAGTGGTTCCAGCTCCTTGACTACAAGGAGGAGCGGGCGGACGCGGCAGCCGATGATGCGGCGTCAGAGCGCGGCGGTTCAGAAGGTGCAACAGCCGACGTGAAGGACTCCGATGACGATGCAGTTGGGTTGGAGATCCGGCGGAATGATCCATCAAAGGAGGCACCGTGAGTGCCAAACGCGCACTCCTGGTGGAGTTCGTGTCAAGCGTCGGAGAAAAATCCTCTGGACGCGCCGCTCGTCCGGTTGATGGTTCACCGGAGTGGGAAGAATCCTCGGGAAGCC